>JBAKBP010030114.1:0-26173 GCA_037953745.1 Lithodes maja | reverse complement strand
CTAGAGGTAGATTATAAGCCGAAGAAAAGCGCCTAATGGTAGCACCAATATGATGAAAATTACGTCATGGTGCTGAAGGGGTTAAAGAACAAAATGCCGCGGTTCAACACTGATGTGAAATGTGAAGCTTTAAATAATACCATAATATCCCTTCGAGATAAATGTGTACATTTTTCGGTAGAAATATACTTTTGCAGGGTTGGGTATGTAGTTTTCTTAGCTGATAAAATGTGACTTGCAAACATACAAAATAGGATTCCCAAATGTATAACACCTTCATATATCAAACGAATAAGTTAAAATAGTCCGCCCCTAACTCCAAGAAGCCCAAAAAGAATATGATGGCAATAATTAAAAAAAAAAAAAAAATGAGAGAGAGAGAGAGAGTACAAAGGAGTACAAAGGAAATCAAGCAACAACAGATCTAGTGACCCTTCTTGTCCTCCAAAACACTGAGGATCAAGTGTCCAAACAGTGGTTTAGAGTGGGTAAGGGAACATTGGAAAGGGAATTACTGCCCTGGAACTAATGTCCGTGGCAGGATTAGGAAGTTAGTAGAGGACAGATGGGTTAGTAACTGAGGGGGGGATAAAATAAAGTTATTCATTTACAAACGCAGTCAGTCGCGGGTTTGATGAGAGATATTTGTCTAGGCGGAGTTTAAATGAATCAACGGTGATGCAGTCTATAACGTTTCGGGGAAGCCCATTCCACAAGTTGACAACTCGATTGAAGAAGAAATTCTTAGATTCGTGCGAGTTAAAAGATTTACCAATAATTTTGCAACCGTTTTCCCGTGTGTAATTAGATTGGTCGATAGTGAAGTACTTACTACAGTTCATATTGTCGATGCCTTTGATGATTTTGAACACTTGAATTAAGTCACCTCTTAATCTGCGCTGGGTTAAAGGAAATATATTTAATTCTCTAAGACGCTCTTCGTATGGTTTGTTCTTTAGGCTAGGTATCATTTTGGTAACTCTACGTTGAACTCGTTCTAGCTTGTTTATATCTTTTTGGTAATAAGGGCACCAGGATTGAACGCAGTATTCCAGAAGAGGGCGGACTAAGGAATTGTAAAGGGTTAGGATAACTTCTTTGGATTTATGCTCAAATGACCTGCCTATGAAGCCAATTATTTTGTTTGCCTTCTTAACAACTTCTGAACATTGTTGACTCGGTTTTAGGTTACTCGATATTGTTACTCCCAGATCGGTTTCTCTGTTTACATTCTTAAGCTGAGTGCCATTCATCGAATAGTTTGCTTTCTCATTTAGGTATCCGACATGTAGTACTTTACATTTATCCGCATTGAAACTCATTTGCCAAATTTGGGCCCAACATGACAATTTATCTAGATTGTGTTGCATATCGTCAACTTGTTCTTTTGAGAGTACGCTATTTGCAATTTTTGTATCGTCAGCAAATTTTGAGATTGTACAGGTGAGACCCTCATCTATGTCGTTGATGTAAATTAGAAAAATAATTGGTCCTAGTACCGATCCCTGGGGTACCCCGCTACTTACATTGGTCCATTTAGATGCCTTACCGTTTATGACTACCCTTTGCTTTCTGTTGCTGAGCCAATTTTCTATCCATTTCAACACACCGTCTTGTATTCCATGCGCTTTTAGTTTTAGCAGTAAACGTTTGTGGGGAACTTTGTCAAAGGCCTTTTGAAAATCAAGGTATATAATATCTACAGCTTTACTCTCATCGTAGAGGTTGAGGATATCGTGGAAGAAGTCTAAGAGGTTTGTTAAACAGGAACGTTTTTTACAAAAGCCGTGTTGAGTATCTTTAAGTATGTTATTTTCCTCTACGTGATTTACGAGTCTGTCTCGTATGACCGTTTCTAGCATTTTACATACAACTGAGGTTAAGCTAATTGGACGATAGTTACTGGGTAGGGATTTGCTGCCCTTTTTGAATATCGGTGTTACGTTGGCTAGCTTCCACTGATCAGGCATAGTTCCAGACTGCAAGGATTTATTGAATAGTAATGTCAGTGGTTTGGAGAGCTCATCCTTAGCTTCCTTTAGAACTCTAGGCGAGATTGTATCAGGTCCTGGCGTTTTATTTACCTTGAGTTTATCTAAACAATTCAATACTTCTCTCTCTGTAACGGTGATATTGCTTAGAACATCTGAATTATCAATCTGAATCGGCGATGGTGTAGGGATATCACTGAGGTCTTCTGTTGTAAAAACTGATGCAAAGAAGGTATTGAGGGCATTACTCATTTGTACTTCGTCTTTGGTGTATTCTCCATTTTCATCGACTAACGGTCCAACAGTTGAAGTAACTACTTTTTTCTTTCTGATATAACTATAGAATTCTTTCGGGTTTGTTTGACTTTGATTCGCATTATGTAACTCTAAGGTCTTTTTACTTTGCTTAATTAACTTTTTGGCTTTGCGTCGCAGCTCTACAAATTTCACCCGTTCTTCGTCATTTTGTGAGGATTTTAATCTATCATTAGCAAATTTTTTAGCAAGCAGGCAGTTTGAAATATCTTTATTCCACCATTTGGGCTTATTATTATGGCCTGGACGCCGTATTTTCGATGGTATGCAGGCTTGCACTGCTTTTAGGTAAGTTGGTTCGAATAACTTCCAAGATGTATTTATGTCGTTATTGTTAATTAAAAAGCTCCAGTCAGTTTCTTTAAACATAGCTCTAAGTTTATGGAAGTTTGCTTTCTTGAAATTAGGGACTTTTCGATGAGAGAGAGAGAGAGAGAGAGAGAGAGAGAGAGAGAGAGAGAGAGAGAGAGAGAGAGAGAGAGTCAATACCACATCAGTGACCACAGTACATTGGCTTGAAAGAGTTGAGGAAATTGTATCAAGTGAGTGTTGAGTGTGAGTGTGTATGTATGTGTGTGTGTGTGTGTGTGTGTGTGTGTGTGTGTGTGTGTGTGTGTGTGTGTGTGTGTGTGTGTGTTCGGGTGCATGCGCGTGTGTGTGGGTGCGTGTGTGAGTGTATTTACCTATTTGTATTTACCTATTTGTAGTATACAGGAGTTGAGCTTTTTAGGCTCGTATTGTCCCGCTTCCTGAGTTACAATTATCTAACTTTGCCTTAAAAATATGAATGTTTTTGGCACACACCACTTCCTCTTCCAACTGATTCCATTTACTTATACTTCTGTAAGGGAAACTATACTTTCTCACATCTCCTTTGCATCTTCCTTTCATTAGCTTATATCTATGCCCCCTAGTTCTACCATTATCTTTCACAATATAACCCTTCTTGTCCACCTTTTCGAGTCCTCTCACACATTTGTACATCATAATCATATCGCCTCTCTCCCTCCTATCCATTAGAGATGGTAAATCTAATTTCTTTAATCTCTCCTCATATGGTAATTCTCTCAGTTCTGGTATCATCCTAGTTGCAGCTCTCTGAACCTTCTCCAGCTTCTTTATATGCTTTTTTAGATGTGGTGCCCACACCACTGCCGCATACTCCAGTCTTGGTCTCACCAATGTTTTTATTATTTTCTCCAGCATCTCCTCGTTTATATAGTTAAATGCTATTTTTATTCTGTTTAGCAGTCCATATGTTTCTCCCACTATCTTATTAATATGATTCTCAGGTGAAAGATCACTCCTAACAGTTATCCCTAAGTCCTTTTCTTTCTCTGATGGGTTAATAGTGTTTTCTCCTAACTTATATTCCATATGTGGCCTTCTTTTACTTACTCCCATTTCCACTACATGACATTTATTTGTGTTAAATTCCATTTTCCACTTCTTGCTCCATTGATCTATCCTATCCAAATCCCTCTGTAATTCCCTACCACTGTTTTCATCTTCTATATGCTTCATGATCTTGGCATCATCTGCAAACATATTCATATATGCATTTATATCCTTTGGCATGTCGTTAATGTATATTAGAAACATTATGGGAGCCAGCACCGCTCCCTGCGGAACTCCACTTGTGACATCTTTCCACGTAGAAAATTTATCTCTGATAGTAGTCCTCATCTGTCTCCCTGAAAGATAGTCCTCCATCCAATTTAACAAACTACCCTGAATCCCTCCATACTCTTTTAATTTCCACTTCAGCCTGCTATGCGATACTCTGTCAAAAGCTTTCTTCATGTCAATATATACGCAATCCACCCATCCATCTCTCTCTTGTAATATGTCAACCACTCTGTCATAAAAACTGAGTAGATTTGTAACACATGAGGTACCCTCCCTGAATCCAAATTGCCTGTTAGATAGTAGATTATTCTTTTCCAAGTAAATCATCCATCTTTTCTTAATTATTTTCTCACAGATTTTGCACATGTTACGACCGGGCACTCGGGTACACTAGGGCTCTTACACAGGACTCGAGTATGGCTCGCTGCCACAACGGAAACACACGATCCCAACCCCAGAGTACTGCCAGCCGAACAAAAAACGCCACTACCCTCCAGAGTTCTATCTGCTATAACGGGGTATACAAGAACTCGGTACTAGCGTTTCACACAACAGACTAATAACAAGACGGGAGTTATCTAGTCTGGTCAACAATCAAACAAAGAAGAAAGTACTACAACACTAAAGAATAGTGTTGGCCGAAGCCGAAGTAATCCACCCTTGAACTAAGAACTTAAGAAGTCCTCCACCCTCTACTTCGGATCGGCACTATTACGTTACGTTAAACAATAGTCCTCGAGCATCAAGCAAGGAATCTTCTGATAAGTTAGATGCTTCTCGAATACTCATAAGAAGTAAGTATCGGATTTTGAACAGCAATTTAATGAATAACTCACTGGTAATTAAAGGCTTTAAATTGACATAAGAAGAATTATAAGAATAAACAATAGGATATGGCAAACATTAAGAAGAAGTACTCCGACAATGCACTGGCAATAGCCTACTAAGATTGTGCTCGTGGGCCACTAATCTCTGAAGTAGCTAAGCGTGCCACACATGAAATCAATAGTGCTTAAACAATAATATACATAAGGAGAAGCTTCAATACTATGCTGTTGGTCGAGCAAAGTCTAGCTGGGATATCTAAGGTTAAGAGACAATGGCTGAGCAAGCGGCTCGTAGCCTAGCGAGGTCCTCAAGACTGTGCGGCCAAATTACGGTAATTGACGGGATGCTCTCTTGAGAGATCCAGATCACTAGTATCTGGTTCTCTCCTGGCGATCCTCTCAAAGTCAAGCAAATGAGATAGCACAGTGTTGGGTGGCACAGGCAAAAGCCCTCACTCGCAACACAGTGCTAAACTCCCACGGTACACAATCAAAAAGACCCCCCAGGCTTCCCACGTCTCCGTTGCAATTGTACTGGCTCAACCAACCTAGCACTCATAGGAAATCACAACTCGAGGAACCCTATCCCAGTCTAGCATTACCTAAACCAGCAGAAAACAGGAACATGAATAATAGTACACAGGGAAATACATATACGAGTGCAACAAACATCAATCAATCCTATTCTAGTTAACCCTTCCAAAAATAGGCTATCTAACAGGCACTTATCTCGTGAGAACTCAAGCGATAATACTTTGGCTGACTAAATCTGCACCAAAGGGGTCATTGAGGTTATAAACAGGGACGAGAAGAGAAGAAGATAGGCTGTTCAGAGAGTAGAGAAAGTTCACATCAGTCGGAAGAATATCGATAGTTGCAAGGGATATGAGAGGTCGCTTTGCCTGATGAGTTCTGATCTAAAAATGGCGAGACCTCCCTTTTTATACTCGGCCCCGTAGCGAGCATAACGGCAATCATGACGTCACATTCGCTCTCTCAATCTGGGATCGACAAAGGATTCCCACGCTCTTGATGAGGGGGGAGGGAGGGGGGAAGGAGGGAGGAGGGAGTGAGGCCTACACACCTCGTGGCGCGCACACTGTCCTCCGTTACATAACTCGCTCTCTCTCATCACATCATTACATACATATAAATCTCCCACACACAATACTTATATATAATGATTTAAAATAGAACTCGTTGACTCAGAAGAAAACAAAATACATAATGATAATACTTATAGTACAACGGTTCACATAAACTGAGTTAGGAAACTCTACACAGACTACAGCCAAAGTTCCTGCCCTGACGATCCTAGCGAGGGTGGGGCCTGACTGGGCGTTCTGTACAGCATGCTCATACTCGACATGCGTCACACCTCCCCCAAGATTTTACTTGCTCAACCCTGAGCTAAAATCTGATATACAGAACCCCATCAAACCCCTCACACCCAGCGACCGCATGGCACTAAAACAACGCTGAGTTTATCACTAAAACACATCTTATAAAAAAAAAATTCACATTTCATAACTCCTCCCAACAATAGTAAAAGACACAATATCATGCTCCCAGAGCGAGCTTACAGCAGCTCAGCCGTTTGATAGTTCGTGGACTACTCAAACCTTATAGGCTATGACAAACTTATACAATTATCTTCATCAAAAAGAAAGAGTTTTTATATGATTTTTATATTTTAATATGTTTTTTTCCGGCTGCACTATAAGGGCAGCCTATTTTCTTCTCTACCAAACGCTCAACTCCTGCTTTACGACCCAATACGCTGGGCTACAACCGCGAGCCAACAAGCACCAAGCGCAAAATACTACTCAAACCAAAGCAGGAGGCTACCCGTGTGTCAATTTACCCAGGATCATATACCCCTGAACGACCACATGCAACCTCGTTGTCACAACCGGCAATATGGCTTATGTCCAGGTTATATACCAATAACCTTAGTGACCACCTGGTCAGCCTCATATTCCGATTGTGAAACGGGTCCAAGATCTTGAGAGGGTAATGATCTGGGTAAACTACACCGACCGGACCATAGGCTGGAACATAGATCTCGAAATGCCCCAGCGCATCATTGTCCTTTTCACTTTCATTCATCAGGCTCTGACACGTTGCTGGTGCATTCTTAAGTCCGTAGGGCATAACATTGCACTGGTAGGTACTCCCGTCCACAACAAAACCACATACCTCTCCAGCACGCTCGGACAAAGCTACAAGCAACGACCACTCACGACATTCCTCATCCCTCAGAGCCTTCGTCCACACGTAATCCAGCTCTGCTTGCACCATAGGCTGTCGAGCAGGATTTATACGGCAGGGAATTAAACTGAGCCTTGCACTATCTCCAGCCTGCATGTCGGATTCTACCCCGTACCTCAGGCCTGGAGAAGCAACAAACATGCGAAAGTACTGCCATAGCCTAGTAAATAACTGCCTTGCACTGTCTCCACGAACAACATGCCTTGTGCCCTCCCACAACCCAGCCGAGACCGCAGCTTCTAACCTGTAGTCTCCCTCCTTCTCCACCTTCGTCCCTAGAACAGCCAGGTCATGAGAGGGACAATCAGTACCACCCGTGCAGTCACTCCCACAGTTCATTATAGCTAAGGCTTCCCCGCCGATACCGTACATGAGCACCCCCACATTCCTTGTGACGACATCTGCCTGCGCAGCATCACCGCTTTTAGCGACATGGCCAGATACAGTCGGTCTGTGGTAGGGCTGTTGCATTAGACTAGAGCAGCATTGGGAGGCTATGTGACGACCGGGCACTGCGATACCACAGCCGACCCTACCAATCTGCTCAATGTCCTCCTTTTGACCACCACCCTTGGCAGCCATGGGTCGACCCTGACCTGGCAACCATGCCAAGGCCTCGTCGCCCACCTTAAACCACCGAAACAACGAGGCTAACGGTCTTTTAACAGTCACATGACCTGCCTGCGGAACATCTCGCACCGCCCGAGTTGTGAGACTCAGGGGCTCGGCACGACCAGTGGGGTATGAACCGAGCTGGTGCTGGAGTGCTGCACACTGCTGCTCAGACAGGTGCTCTAGCGCTTCCACAGCCACCAGACTCGTGTCCCCCGCCCACTGCTTCGCCGAGACATGACAATCCCTACTCTCCTCCACCTGTGCCCTACTGCCCCCCTCTCCTTCTCCACCTTGGCCGCGGCAGACCAACGCAGGGACAGTAGGCTGCTCAGGTGGTTGCCTCACAAACTCCTCCAACAGGTTCACATGACATGCTTCCCCGTCCTCGTGTTTAATCTCGACAGCACCATTACCACACTTCTGAACTTCCGGATCCTCCAACTGCAGTTTACAAATATCTGAGGGAACCAACCTGTCTAGATGCTTCCGAAGCAACCCAAGTCCTTCCCCAATATCAAACTGAGCAACCCTTTTTTCTCTCCGTGTGCAACGTTGCTGCCTCGGAGTCTCTTCCTGCCCTACCTCCTCACTAGCTGTGACAGGTCCTGGGGCCTCTCCAGACTCTAACATAGGTGCTAATACTGAATCAACCAGGAGAGCCGCCGAGTCAAAACTCTTAAAACCAACTCCAGCTTTAGCCTCCTCCTGTTGATCGTTCCTCTGCTGGTCGGAAGACGGAGGACTAGGCTGTGACACTTTAGCTGTCCGAGCCCAGGTGACAGCACACGCCATGGGTTGTGCCTGGCACCGCTCGACACACTCTTGCTCTCCCCCACTCACGTCGGCCGTCCTCTCGGCAACGACTAAGGGTAGAACCTCAGAAGCGGGCATTGCAAAGTCGTTACCGAGAAGAAGGTCGACGCCCTCCACTGGCAGTTTCTCCACAATCCCAACATCCAATTCACGTGTCACACCATCCACCTCCAACTCCAACCGCACCAGCGGGTATGACCGAGTTGCATTAATACCCTGCACCACTACCACCCGAGCCGCATTTATAGGGTAGCCAGTCAAATTGTTCATCAGAGTCTGGGAAGCACCTGTATCACGCAAGACCTCTACTCCATGCTTGCGCCCCGCCCACATCACGCAACCCCGTCCTCTATGGTCGCAAAAAACATCCTGAGCAGGGTTCGAGCCTCTCAGGTGTTTCTGCATTGGCTGTGCCTCAGCCTCTGACGAACTGCCCCGGGCAAACTCAGAAGGCTTCGGAGACACACCAATGTTGCAGGCCAAAGACACAGCTGCTGTAGGTGGTTTGCTAGGACAGACTCTTGCAAAGTGCCCCTTTTCATGACAAAGATAACACTCCAACTCCCCTCTGGGCTTCCCTTGGTACTGGGAAGGGCCCGGCCCCTTCTTAAATGGGACGGTGTTAGTCTTGTGGTCAGTCTTGGTATCATAGCTCTTGTACTTGTTTGCATAATGTATATCACTAACTCGGGGGGGTGGGGTGTCACGCCCCTTGTTACCTGCCTCACTACGCTGGGCAGACCCGCACCCACGAATTAATGATAGCCGGAGGTCAGCCATCTCAGCTGCCTCCTGTAGAGTTTTAGGGTTCTTTTCTTTAATAGTTAAAGTCATATCTGCACCAGTACACTTATAAAACTGCTCGAGCAGAAACAGCTCAGTCAACTGTTCGGCCGTCTCAGCTTTCTCAGAACGTGTCCAGTTAGCAAGTGCATCTTTTAAGTCCCGGGCATGTTCAAGAAAGGTCGCCTCCCTAGTCTTCGTAACACCCCGAAACTTCAATCGATATGTTTCTGGTTGCAACTCGTATGCCCGTAGGACAGCTCTCTTCAATACTGGGTAGTCAATGCAAGACTCTAAAGGCAGTGCATCATAAGCCTTCAGACCCTTACCCGTAAGTCTTGAGGAGACTAGAGCTGCCCACTTCTCTTCAGGCCAATTATGCTCCCTACACTTCTTCTCAAAACGATTAAAAAATTCTGTGACTTCAGTTTCACTAAATGCCGGCACCAATTTGACTAAGTGAGACAAGGACTGTTCTCTTACTTGGCCCTCACGGCCCATCCGAATCCCTGTCGACTCTGCACGAGTCTTATCTAAATCTATTTGAGCACAATATTTCTCTGAGTCGTACCTAAGCTCAGCCTCGTGCCTCCTAATCTCAGCCTCAATCTCCTTCTCCTGCTTCCTAGACTCAGCCTCAATCTCCTTCTCATGCCTCCTAGACTCATTCTCCATCTCCTTCTCATGCCTCCTAGACTCATTCTCCATCTCCTGCTTCCTAGCCTCATTCTCCATTTTAGCAAGCTCGAGTTTAAATATCATCTCAGGAGACAGACCGGAAGAGGGAGCTGCCACTACTGAAGGAGGGGGGGCAAGAACTGGGGAACCACCATACGCACCGCCCGAGGGCACTCCAATCTTCCAATGCTCATCCCTCTGTGGGAGAGTGCTAACCTCCGGCAACTGAGTGGACGGCACTGTGGGAGTCGAGTGAGAGGGGATCTGGGGAGGAACCCCCCCAAACGCCCTCTCCTCCGAAACCCCATGTCGCCCACGCAACACCCAGGAAATCAGCTCCCCCTTGGACATCCCTCCTACATTGGATAGACCCAAAACCTTGGCTATCAGGTGCAAGCCATAAACATTCACCCCAGTCAGCCTCTCCTCCGTCACGTGGTACTGCTTACTCACAAAAAGTCTAGCATCCTCCTCACTAGTTACTAACGGCACCTCCTCACATAGCATCTCTCGCTCCTCGTCAGTACTAGGGCCCGACATACTGAAGTTCACCAAAAAATTCTCGAGACAAAAGTGTTAAACTCCCTTATGCAAGCACTAATTACTAAATTAACTGGAGTCTCTTAAATGCTCTCCTAATTGCCTTACAAAAAAAAAATATTCTTCAATATGTACGCTAAAGTACGAACAAACAAATGTTGTACAACTCTGCAAAAAATTATACTGTTCACAAAATCCTAAGCAAGGTCGCCATTTGTTACGACCGGGCACTCGGGTACACTAGGGCTCTTACACAGGACTCGAGTATGGCTCGCTGCCACAACGGAAACACACGATCCCAACCCCAGAGTACTGCCAGCCGAACAAAAAACGCCACTACCCTCCAGAGTTCTATCTGCTATAACGGGGTATACAAGAACTCGGTACTAGCGTTTCACACAACAGACTAATAACAAGACGGGAGTTATCTAGTCTGGTCAACAATCAAACAAAGAAGAAAGTACTACAACACTAAAGAATAGTGTTGGCCGAAGCCGAAGTAATCCACCCTTGAACTAAGAACTTAAGAAGTCCTCCACCCTCTACTTCGGATCGGCACTATTACGTTACGTTAAACAATAGTCCTCGAGCATCAAGCAAGGAATCTTCTGATAAGTTAGATGCTTCTCGAATACTCATAAGAAGTAAGTATCGGATTTTGAACAGCAATTTAATGAATAACTCACTGGTAATTAAAGGCTTTAAATTGACATAAGAAGAATTATAAGAATAAACAATAGGATATGGCAAACATTAAGAAGA
This sequence comes from Lithodes maja, assembly GCA_037953745.1. NCBI lineage: Eukaryota > Metazoa > Arthropoda > Malacostraca > Decapoda > Lithodidae > Lithodes > Lithodes maja. The sequence goes on along the minus strand of JBAKBP010030114.1, from coordinate 14,949 downwards.
AGTACTCCGACAATGCACTGGCAATAGCCTACTAAGATTGTGCTCGTGGGCCACTAATCTCTGAAGTAGCTAAGCGTGCCACACATGAAATCAATAGTGCTTAAACAATAATATACATAAGGAGAAGCTTCAATACTATGCTGTATCTGCTGGTCGAGCAAAGTCTAGCTGGGATATCTAAGGTTAAGAGACAATGGCTGAGCAAGCGGCTCGTAGCCTAGCGAGGTCCTCAAGACTGTGCGGCCAAATTACGGTAATTGACGGGATGCTCTCTTGAGAGATCCAGATCACTAGTATCTGGTTCTCTCCTGGCGATCCTCTCAAAGTCAAGCAAATGAGATAGCACAGTGTTGGGTGGCACAGGCAAAAGCCCTCACTCGCAACACAGTGCTAAACTCCCACGGTACACAATCAAAAAGACCCCCCAGGCTTCCCACGTCTCCGTTGCAATTGTACTGGCTCAACCAACCTAGCACTCATAGGAAATCACAACTCGAGGAACCCTATCCCAGTCTAGCATTACCTAAACCAGCAGAAAACAGGAACATGAATAATAGTACACAGGGAAATACATATACGAGTGCAACAAACATCAATCAATCCTATTCTAGTTAACCCTTCCAAAAATAGGCTATCTAACAGGCACTTATCTCGTGAGAACTCAAGCGATAATACTTTGGCTGACTAAATCTGCACCAAAGGGGTCATTGAGGTTATAAACAGGGACGAGAAGAGAAGAAGATAGGCTGTTCAGAGAGTAGAGAAAGTTCACATCAGTCGGAAGAATATCGATAGTTGCAAGGGATATGAGAGGTCGCTTTGCCTGATGAGTTCTGATCTAAAAATGGCGAGACCTCCCTTTTTATACTCGGCCCCGTAGCGAGCATAACGGCAATCATGACGTCACATTCGCTCTCTCAATCTGGGATCGACAAAGGATTCCCACGCTCTTGATGAGGGGGGAAGGAGGGAGGAGGGAGTGAGGCCTACACACCTCGTGGCGCGCACACTGTCCTCCGTTACATAACTCGCTCTCTCTCATCACATCATTACATACATATAAATCTCCCACACACAATACTTATATATAATGATTTAAAATAGAACTCGTTGACTCAGAAGAAAACAAAATACATAATGATAATACTTATAGTACAACGGTTCACATAAACTGAGTTAGGAAACTCTACACAGACTACAGCCAAAGTTCCTGCCCTGACGATCCTAGCGAGGGTGGGGCCTGACTGGGCGTTCTGTACAGCATGCTCATACTCGACATGCGTCACACACACTATACTAGTAAGTGACACAGGTCGATAATTCAATGGATGTTCCCTGTTCCCACCTTTATAAATCGGTACAATGTTGGCTCTCTTCCAGTCCATTGGTAATTTTCCCACTTCCAGAGAGTATTTCATTATCTCATATAAGGGTTTCACTAGTTCGTCAGCACATTCTTTCAAAATCCATCCCGCTACATTGTCAGGTCCCACTGCTTTTTTCACATCTAGTCCTTTCATTATTTCTACTAGCTCCTCTGGGAGAAAATTAATCTCTCCCAGTTTATCACCAATTTCACCTACTGGTACTTCTTCAAAGTTATCACCTTTAGTATATACTGAGTGTAGTGTATTGTTCATAATTTCACACATATTCTGGTCGTCATCATAAGTGGTCCCTTCAACCTTCAACCTCACTATTCTATCCCTTACCTTCATTTTACTATTTATAAACCTATAGAACAGCTTAGGATCACTCTTACATTTGTTCACAATGTTCTTCTCATATTCTCTGGCTTCTTGTCTCCTGATTGCAGCATATACATTTCTTAATCTCTTGTATCTGTTCCAAGTTTCTCTATTACACCTTTTTCTAGCTGCCTTCCACGCTTGGTCTCTCTTTTCCTTGGCTTTCTACATTTTTCATTAAACCAATCCTTTACCTTCGCTGACCTATTACCTTGTTTAGGAACATATTTATTAACTCCTTCTTCATATATTGTTTTAAATACTCCATACTTCTCGTCTACACTATTTCTCTGATGTATTTCACTCCAGTCAACATCTCTAAAGTATTGTCTCAGTGATTGGTAGTCTCCTTTTGCATAGTCAAACCTAGTTTCCTTGTGCTCCTCCCTCTCCTCCATATTGGAATAACCCAATAGGATTTCTATATCCATTACAACATGATCGCTCTTGCCTAAAGGTGGTAAGTATTTTATATCAGAAATTACATCTGGGTCTCTAGTAAACATTAGGTCCAATCTGGATGCTTCATCATTTCCCCTTCTTCTTGTATTTTCCTTTATATTTTGCACCAATAAATTTTCTGTTACCATATCCAGTAGCCTATACCCCCACGAGTTCACGTTGCTACCAGCTTCTCTCTGCTCCCAATCCACCTCTTTACAGTTGAAGTCCCCTACTATAATTAATTCATTGTTTCTACGAGTTAATTTTTCAATACAAATAATCATCTCATCTTTGATAAATTTGTATTCCTCCTCTTCCCAAGCCCCTGTGTAGGGCGGCATGTAGGCCACTACAATATCCGCCTTTTGATTGTCATCATCTATCAATTCTACTGCTAATATTTCCGCTTTACTATTATTCAGATCAATCATTCTGGTTTTCAATTTATTATGTGTAAGAATTAGCACCCCTCCCCCCATCTTGTCTTCTCTATCCCTTCTCCAGATATTATAGTTGTTCCATCCCATTCCCTCCAAACTTATCCCTTTATTTAGTTTAGTTTCACATAGACACAATATTAAGGGCTCTTCCTGTCTGATGTAATCGTTTATTTCTAATTTCTTTGATAGCAGCCCATCCACATTGCTATAGACCATCTTGCACCTGTTGCTTTTACCATTATGATTGATATTCCCTGTCTTTATCCTACCATTTCCCCTTCCTGTTGCACCTCTCCCTCCAATCCTTCTTCCTGTACCACCACTTCTTTTCTCCCCCCCTCCGCCCCTATCCTCTCCCCCTTCTTCAGGTACCACTTCCTTACTTTCCCATCCATGTTTCTGTAGAAAAAAAAACCCTTCTCCACTTCTGATCTATTATCGTTCTTTTCTTTGACTTCTCTATTTATTTCTCTAAATTTTTCCCTCTCTTCCGCATTTAGATCTTTCCTTAGTTTAACATTTCTGTATTCCCCCTCCTGACTTAACTTCCAGCTGGATCTGAGTACCTCCTCTGCTACTTTGGTTGACTTAAATCTAATCTTCATTGGCCTCATTTCTCCTTTCTTGTATTTCCCTAGTCTCCAACAATCCTCTACCTCTCTCTTCCATCCCTCCTTATCTTGTCTATCCATCACATCAATCATCTTCTCAACTTTCTTCATCTCCACACCCTTTCTCGTATTTCTATCTAATATTTCCCCTTCTACATCTCCAAACATAATTACACATCTCTTCTTATCAATAATATCACTGACCTGTTTCTCATTTTGTCTGATGGCATTAACTACCCTCTTGTTCAGGTTCTCCTCCTGCTGTCCCTTTTGCTCCTCAATAATTGCTTTTAGTTGTACCTCTGCTTCGCCCACTCGATCACCCCAGACATTTTTCATTTGAGATACCTCTTCCTCCATTTTTTGTGTCCTGTCCTGATTTGTTTCCACTCCTTGTTTTAGCCTAGCATTCTCCTCCCTCAATTCACGAATCTCTCTCTCAGCCCTCTCCCTATACCCATCATCTATCTCTTTCACTCTCTCATTTAAATGTTCTTTGTATTCCTTAATCTGTTCTTTTAAAGCCACATTCTCAGATACCAATTCGTTGACCCTAGCAGTTAGATCATTTAAACCCTCCCCCGGGACACAGCTCTCTTCCACTACAGTCCCAATGGTCTTCCTCCACCCCTCCATTTCCTTTCTCCACTTTATCAACCCCATCAGATTCCTGTTCAGGAAGATGATCTGGTCCTCCTTACCTTCAGGAAAGCCTGAATAATCCCCTTCCTCGTCATAAAAACATTCCCCACTCACATCTGTGGCTTCTATGTCAGCCATTGTTGTTGTTATGTGACGTCACCAGCCTTACCAGCTGATTTCTCAAAACAAACTCTCTAAGTTTTGTTTAAACATTCATATTTTTTAAATGGCTTTGACTGAACACTTTCATGTAATAATATTATTAGCGGGACAATACACAATAATCTCCTGTATACCCCACTTTAGGCAAGTCAGATGGTAGTTTGAGGAGCGCCAGCCAACGACGTCCGCTCCCACTCGTCTCTCGTGTGTGTGTGTGTGTGTGTGCGTGTGTGTGTGTATTATAGTGTACGTGTATGTGTATATTAGGGAGTATGTGTTTTGTGTGTGTAATGTGTGAGTGTGTTGCAGTGTGTGTATAGTGTTGGTGTGTGTGCGTGTATATAGTCTGCGTATGTATGTGTGTGTGTGTGTGTGTGTGTGTGTGTGTGTGTGTTGTCCTGGGAGAGACCCCCCCCCCCCCCCCCACACACACACACATACATACACAAATAAATACACACACAATTAGCCATATTCCAATTACACCATAACGCCATCTAGATCCCGTGGGCGGAACTAAGTAAACAGGTACAAACAAAGACATATTGGAGATTATGGTCTAGAGGCTATTTTATCACTGCTTCTCTGGTAATTCATTTGACAGATTTAATTGGGAGTGTGAGAGTTCATTCCTATTTAATAACTCACCTACGATTCTCACATACCAATATATGATCAAAGTAGAATAATATTGAATAATTTCTACATTTATACATGACACGAAACCTCTACATTTGTTTACATACGAATCCGGCAACGCCAACTAAAAGGTATGAACTGCAATTTGTTTTTACTTCTTAAGGAGATGGGCCGATGTCCTGGTCCCCCTTCTTCCTCATGTTTAGCCCCATTAGTTTTCAGATAAGATGTTTGCCCCATTAGTTTGTCGATTTCATGACCGTACCATTTCTTTGTCAATAGTAAGACCTTCCATGCTATTTAGATGTCGATTTTCTTCCTGGCGAACGAAACTGACCCTGTAATTTTGGAAGAACCGGGCTTCGGCCGGTTCTAAACTTTTAATAAATAAATAAAAATAAACCATGACTGTTATACAGTATAATAAATATATATAATAATCGACCAAAACATAAACCCTCTCCCCTTAACAGAGCAGCCTCAATCCAAAGTCCGCCAGTGTTATCGTGGTAGCACAAAGATCTAGGGTTAATTATATACTTTTGTACATAATATTCCAGTACTGTAAATCCATAATTACAACAACATTCCTAAGTGAAGTGCTCTGCATCAAAGCGTTTTCCACCGTAGGAGCACACATTCGGCTTATGTTATCACTATGAGTATATACTTAAGGGGAGGTGGTCGGTTTTTATGGTCCCTCTTCTTCCTCATGCTTAACCCCATTAGTTTTCAGACTTTAGGACGTTCGGCCCATTAGTTTGGCGATTTTAAGATCTTTCGCCCCTTTTCTGTGGTAATATTAAAGCTTTTCGTGCCATTTAGGTGTCGATCTTTACCTAGCCTGTCATTTTAAAAGAAACCGACCTTTGGCCAGGACATTAAATCTGTTCTACCGAAAAATGTACAAATTAATCTTGAAAGGGGGTCTAGAGTGCTTTTTTAAGCGTGATGGAGGTCTGGCGAGGAAACTGAAAAGTAAATTAATAAATGAATATATAGACCAAAAAACAAGCACCACCCCCTTAATCGCAATAATAAGTCAGTACGGTACTGAATAATGTAATAATTCTAGTAAATTTACATGTTTGTGGAGGTTTAATTAAATGCGTAATAATAAAACTGACGAAATCAGACTGTTTTTCTTCTTCATTTTTCGGTAGAAAAATCTTTTGTCTTTGATGAGTTGTTGGAATGACGCTAATTAAAGGAAGCCACGCATACATACACACACACACACACATCACTCACACACACACACACACACACACACATCACTCACACACACACATCACTCACACACACACACACAAACACATCACTCACACACACACACACATCACTCACACACACACACACACACATCACTCTCTCACACACACATACAGGCATACAGACTCACACACACACACACACACACATATAACTCTCTCACACACACATACAGACACACACACACACACTATTCTATTCACACAAAGACAGGACTCGGCATTCGTTTGACATCCTGCTCTCTCACATACACACAAACACACACACACACACACACAGCCACGCACATACTGAAACATACACACGATAAGGCCACACCATGCTCTCTCTCACATACACACACAAACAGACACACACAAACACAGTCATGCACATACTGAAACACACATGATAATGCCCTAATCTGTTATCATACATACAAACAAACAGACTCACACAAACAAAGACAGTCATGCACATACTAAAACATACATACGATAAGTCCACTCCTTGTTCTCATACATACACACACAAACACAGTCATACACATACAGAAACACACACGCGCTAAGTCCACACCCTGCTCTCTCACATACAGCACACATACAGCACACACACAGCCATGCACATACTGAAACACACACACGCTAAGTCCACACCGTGCTCTCTCACATACACACACAGACACACACACAAACACACAGTCATGCACATACTGAAACACAAACACGATAATTCCCTAATTTGTTATCATACATACACACAAACAGGCACACACAAACAAAGACAGCCACGCACATACTGAAACATACATACGATAAGTTCACAATCTGCTCTCACATATACACACAAACACACACAGCCACGCACATACAGAAACATACACACGATAATACCACAATCACACATACACACAAACAGCCACGCACATACAGAAACATACACACGATAATACCACAAACACACACAGCCACGCACATACAGAAACATACACACGATAATACCACAAACACACACAGCCACGCACACACAGAAACATACACACGATAATATCACAATCACGAGGAAGTGCACCGGGGACACACAATATCAAAGAGGATAAAACAATACACTGCATATCCACAGTCTAACTCTCTCTCTCTCTCTCTCTCTCTCTCTCTCTCTCTCTCTCTCCACACACACATACACAAGCAGACAGTCACAGACATACACACACACACAATCACAGTCAAGCAAACACACACTCAGACAGTTACAAACATACACACACACACAAACAGTCAAGCAAAAATAGCATTAGGGGAGGTGTGGGTGGAGTGGTCATGCCACTGGATTGGTAATCCAATGGACCCGGGTTCAAATCCCGATATGTCAATGGGAAGATATTATTGGGATTGAATTTGTGCTGTACCTAGTATCAGTGCATTACCAACAAAGCCCACCGAAATGCCAAAAAAATACCCTCATTGTTCCCTGATTAAAATAACACTGTATGAATATTCCCATATTCAAAATATGTTACAGGGGGGACAATGCCTAGTGAGTTCACTGCTCAATAGGTGGCGTTCTGAGAGTGAGGGTCTGAGTCTGGAGGGTGAGACGGTGAAGCACTTGAGCGAAGCAACCAGCCGCTTCAGAGATGGAGCTGCTTCGAGCCATGATGGATGCTTCACATGTCTCACTTTCCAGACTGGAACAAGACCTCACGGGCTTCACCGTGTTGAGCGGTGGAATGTACAGGCTCTCAGCCTATGCCCGAGAGGGAGTAGATGGAATATAGAAAAAAAAAAAAAAAAAACACACACACAGACAGTCAAGCAAACACATACACACACACAAGCAGTCAAGCAAAACACACACACAAACAGTCAAGCAAACACACGCGCAGACAGTCACAAACATACACAAGCAGAGACAGTCATACACACACACACAAGCAGATCCAGTCACTCACACACACACACACATACAAGCAGAAACAGTCACACACACACACGATTATTCTACAATTAGGAGGCAGAGCCTGGGGACATATCATAACAACAACACGGAAAAACTCTCTCTCTCTCTCTCTCTCTCCCTCTTTCTCACTTACTCTTACTCTTCTATCTTACACTTACTCTTACTTACTTACTCACTCTCACTCTCACTCTTACTCTCTCTCCCCCTCTCTCTCATTTGTGTTACTACTCCAGAATTGCGAGCCTCATCTCCTTTCCTTTTTGCTCTCCTCTCGTAACAACAGGTCGTAGGAACACACATTCTCTCTCACTCACTCACTCTCTCTCTCTCTCTCAGTAGGTATGCAAGTGTAATTTCCCTTACAAATTAAGTAATTACTATCCTATATAAAAACTTTCCTTGTGGGCATTTCCTGACCAATAAGGTTACACTTTATCTTATTTTCCGGTACGGCTTTTGAGTTGGAGGGAGCGGAGGGTGTGGAAAGAGCCTACTTTGCTGTCCTATTCTTCTACTATAAAGTGTCCTTTTTTAGTAGTATTAAGGCGGACCACCTAGTAGGGACCGCAAGTTATGTGTGGCCTGATTCTCTGTGTAACTCTGTGTAACTCTCTCGTCACTATCCCACTTCAGAATTGGAAATCGTACTTTCTCATTTTTGGTGTAGCTTCAGACTTACAGGACAGATGGGTCTGTCTCTCTCTCTCTCTCTCTCTCTCTCTTTCACACATATATATATATATACATAGAGACAGTCATGCACACACTGAAACAAACACACACACGATTATTCTACAATTAGGAGGAAAAGCCGGAGGACATTATCACAACACCACGGAAAAACTCTCTCCCTCTCTATCTCTCTCTCTCACTCACACGCACAGCTCCGACATTACTAGAACTAAGGGCAGGATCTGACCCCTTCCCATCTTAAAGTCTAGCCTCATTATGCAAACTCTAACTTTAATACTTAATTTTAGAGGATATTCAGTTTTATTCATCAATTACCACACGCTCCATCATCCATTTGAATTTGTAGCCAGGACCTTCATATCTCGAGTTGAAGAGAATGAACCTGGGCAAACTTGTTCCATATTTTTGTGGATGAATCTTTCGCTGGTGGAGAGCAGTCCGAGAGAATGGTACACTCGGATACCATAGTCTCTAGCCCGCTTATAACAATTCCTGGAACTCCATATGTTTTTCTTTATACAATAATAAATATCTGGATGATATTTTTTGATAGAACTTGCTTTTTAAATATATAGTATATACACTTTTGTAGTTGATGTATGTATGTATGTATGTATGTATGTATGTATGTATGTACTCAAACACATCCCCCATAGCTGGGGGTGGCTGACTCGAGAGAAAGACCGAACAGAAACAACATTTAAAGCTCCAATTCTTTGGGTCCGGGACCACTTTCGCGTTCCCTCGCCCCTTTCTCTGTCTTTTAGTAGGTGAAGTCTACAAGGGAAGGAGGATTCCTAGCCTCCCGCGGCCCCGCCCCTAGAAAGAAAAGTAGGGACAGTAAAACAGTAAAAGTGATAGACAGAAACGGCTAATAAGGATGGGTAGAGGATGTCAAACCTCACTCTCACTCGGATATATAAATCCATAATTAGAAATAGGTGAAGTCCACGGAATATATATGAGTGGGCTAGAGACTATGGTATTCGAGTGTACCACCAGGGGCCAATCGTTGAGGAGGGAGCTTCTTGTAATCCCAACTTGACCTGTAGGGGTTGTAGATGTGGTATCCTCTACACATTTGCTTTATAAAACACAGTGAGGGCTGCAACATCTGCTTTATAAAACACAGTGAGGGCTGCAACATCTGCTTTATAAAACACAGTGAGGGCTGCAACATCTGCTTTATAAAACACAGTGAGGGCTGCAACATCTGCTTTATAAAACACAGTGAGGGCTGCAACATCTGCTTTATAAAACACAGTGAGGGCTGCAACATCTGCTTTATAAAACACAATGAGGGCTGCAACATTTGCTTTATAAAACACAGTGAGGGCTGCAACATCTGCTTTATAAAACACAGTGAGGGCTGCAATATCTCATCTGTGTTGGAGTGTTTGTGGGAGTCTCTGATGCCTTTGTTCCGCTCCAAAGGTTTGAATCAGTCAGTATGCTCGTTCTTCAACCTTGTCTAAAAGATGTAAATGGGAAAGTGGACATCCCTGCCAACATAAGGAAGCATATCCCATCACGGAGCGCACCTGGTCATTGTAAAGGGCCTGGGGACATTATCACAACAACACCACGGAAACTGAAACTGAAACTAACTAACTCTCTCTCAATTCTACGTTGAGATGTCAGTTTTTTTGGCAAGGTTCTGAACATGAGATACCCTTGTCATCTTGCAGTCAAAGTTCACTCTCAGTATCTCTATAGAGTCCTCTCTGTGTAGCTGTTACCTGCCCAGAATTATATCAATCTCTTCTGGTAGGTTATGATGTCTTGTTATGTACTGTGTGTGTGTGTGTGTGTGTGTGTGTGTGTGTTTCAGGAACAAAGGGAGCTCTCTCTCTCTCTCTGTTTTTTATTACTACCCCAGAACTGCCGAGCTCATTTGTTTCCCTATCACTCTCTCATAAACAGATCGTAGCAACACACACTCACGCCCACACACCCACTCTAACTCTCACTCTCGCTCTCTCATTTTTGATACCCCCAGAGACGATTCTCTCTCTCTCTCCTCTCTCTCTCTCTCTCTGTGTGTGTGTGTGTGTGTGAACTCCCGGCCACCGCAAAACTCGCCCGATAAATTCCGGCGAAGTTGAGCCGACATGACGCAGTTAATCCTCATTCGTCTCTCTGGCCGAACAAGAACCGCGCCATCTGTCTCTGGGGGTGACAAAAATGAGAAAGAAAGAAAGAGAGAGAGAGAGAGAGAGAGAGAGAGAGAGAGAGAGAGAGAGAGAGAGAGAGAGAGGAGAGGAGAGTGTGTGAGTGTGAGTGTGTTTTTCCGTGCTCTTGTTATGATGTCCCTAGGCTCTTCATCCTAATTGTAGAATAATCGTGTGTGTGTGTGTGTGTGGGAGAGAGAAGAGAGAGAGAGAGAGAGAGAGAGAGAGAGAGAGAGAGAGAGAGAGAGAGAGAGAACAAAGGAGTACAAAGGAAATCAAACAACAACAGGTCTAGTGACCCTTCTAGGTTGCTTGTCCTCCAAAACACTGAGGATCAAGTGTCCAAACAGTGGTTTAGAGTGGGTAAGGGAACATTGGAAAGGGAATTACTGCCCTGGAACTAATGTCCGTGGCAGGATTAGGAAGTTAGATGGGTTAGTAACTGAGGGGGGGATAAAATAAAGTTATTCATTTACAAACGCAGTCAGTCGCGGGTTTGATGCGAGATATTTGTCTAGGCGGAGGTTTAAATGAATCACCGGTGATGCAGTCTATAACGTTTCGGGGAAGCCCATTCCCACAAGTTGACAACTCGATTGAAGAAGAAATTCTTAGATTCGTGCGAGTTAAAAGATTTACCAATAATTTTGCAACCGTTTCCCCGCGTGTAATTAGATTGGTCGATAGTGAAGTACTTACTACAGTTCATATTGTCGATGCCTTTGATGATTTTGAACACTTGAATTAAGTCGCCTCTTAATCTGCGCTGGGTTAAAGGAAATATATTTAATTCTCTAAGACGCTCTTCGTATGGTTTGTTCTTTAGGCTAGGTATCATTTTGGTAACTCTACGTTGAACTCGTTCTAGCTTGTTTATATCTTTTTGGTAATAAGGGCACCAGGATTGAACGCAGTATTCCAGAAGAGGGCGGACTAAGGAATTGTAAAGGGTTAGGATAACTTCTTTGGATTTATGCTCAAATGACCTGCCTATAAAGCCAATTATTTTGTTTGCCTTCTTAACAACTTCTGAACATTGTTGACTCGGTTTTAGGTTACTCGATATTGTTACTCCCAGATCGGTTTCTCTGTTTACATTCTTAAGCGGAGTGCCATTCATCGAATAGTTTGCTTTCTCATTTAGGTATCCGATATGTAGTACTTTACATTTATCCGCATTGAAACTCATTTGCCAAATTTGGGCCCAACATGACAATTTATCTAGATTGTGTTGCATATCGTCAACTTGTTCTTTTGAGAGTACGCTATTTGCAATTTTTGTATCGTCAGCAAATTTTGAGATTGTACAGGTGAGACCCTCATCTATGTCGTTGATGTAAATTAGAAAGAGAATTGGTCCTAGTACCGATCCCTGGGGTACCCCGCTACTTACATTGGTCCATTTTGATGCCTTACCGTTTATGACTACTCTTTGCTTTCTGTCGCTGAGCCAATTTTCTATCCATTTCAACACACCGTCTTGTATTCCATGCGCTTTTAGTTTTAGCAGTAAACGTTTGTGGGGAACTTTGTCAAAGGCCTTTTGAAAATCAAGGTATATAATATCTACAGCTTTACTCTCATCGTAGAGGTTGAGGATATCGTGGAAGAAGTCTAAGAGGTTTGTTAAACAGGAACGTTTTTTACGAAAGCCGTGTTGAGTATTTTTAAGTATGTTATTTCCTCTAAGTGATTTACGAGTCTGTCTCGTATGACCGTTTCTAGCATTTTACATACAACTGAGGTTAAGCTAATTGGACGATAGTTACTGGATAGGGATTTGCTGCCTTTATTGAATATCGGTGTTACGTTGGCTAGCTTCCACTGATCGGGCATAGTTCCAGACTGCAAGGATTTATTGAATAGTAATGTCAGTGGTTTAGAGAGCTCATCCTTAGCTTCCTTTAGAACTCTAGGCGAGATTGTATCAGGTCCAGGCGTTTTATTTACCTTGAGTTTATCTAAACAATTCAATACTTCTCTCTCTGTAACGGGGATATTGCTTAAAACATCTGAATTATCAATCTGAATCGGCGATGTGTAGGGATATCACTGAGGTCTTCTGTTGTAAAAACTGATGCAAAGAAGGTATTGAGGGCATTACTCATTTGTTCTTCGTCTTTGGTGTATTCTCCATTTTCATCGACTAACGGTCCAACAGTTGAAGTAACTACTTTTTTCTTTCTGATATAACTATAGAATTCTTTTGGGTTTGTTTTACTTTGATTCGCAAATGTAACTCTAAGGTCTTTTACTTAGCTTAATTAACTTTTTGGCTTTGCGTCGTAGCTCTACAAATTTCAGCCGTTCTTCGTCATTTTGTGAGGATTTTAATCTATCATTAGCAAATTTTTTAGCAAGCAGGCAGTTTGAAATATCTTTATTCCACCATTTGGGCTTATTATTATGGCCTGGATGCCGAGTTTTCGATGGTATGCAGTCTTGCACTGCTTTTAGGTAAGTGGTTTCGAATAACTTCCAAGATGTATTTATGTCGTTATTGTGAATTAAAAAGCTCCAGTCAGTTTCTTTAAACATAGCTCTAAGTTTATGGAAGTTTGCTTTCTTGAAATTAGGGACTTTTTCGATGCTACTATTTGGTTCGTTACTAGTAAACTTTAAAGTGAAAGTTATTGTATGATGGTCGCTGTTACTGAATTCATCACCAACATTCAAATTCTCTATTAATTCTTCTTTTGTTGCAAGTACAATGTCAAGAACGTTATTACCACGGGTCGGCGTTCCAACAAATTGATAAAGCGAACTCTCTTGCAAGTTCGTATACAAGTCATGTCCGGAGTGTGAAGTAAGAGTATAGCCCCACTTGGTCACAGGTAAATTAAAGTCACCAAAAATTACGGTATTTTGTGAGTTACTTACATCTGCAATTTGTCGTAAATTTCTCGGTCAGTTTGCACTGATTGAGCTGTAGGTCTGTATATTAATGCAAGTATTATTTTGGTACCTTTATTATTCTTTATTAGCACAAAAGATGCGTCGACGTTCACAATTTGAGGTTTTTGACAAGAGGGTAGGGTTAAGACTTTCTTTGATATAAAGTAAAACACCACCTCCATTTCGATTTATTCGGCTTTTCTCAAACATTACATAACCGGGAAGTGAATACTCTGCTAAAAAAGTCTCTATCTTCTGTATTGAGCCAAGATTCTGTTATGCCAATCACATCATAATTTTCTGTAAACACTAGCTCCTCTAAATCTGAAAATTTATTGCGTATGCTACGAGCGTTTGCATAGAAGACCTTTAAATTTGTTATTTTAGAACTCACGGAACGGAACGCGCTTTAATAATATTTTTGGTTCTTGTCGGATCTACATTTATGTTCATGGCTGTCCTCGGTCCTCGCTGTCTCCGGTCCTTATCGCTGGTGGTCCTTGGTTGCCTCTGTTTTTTTCTTGGGGGTTGGATGATTTATGTCACTGCTGCTTCTTCTCGGATGGCGTTTTTTGATCCATGGCTGCGGACTGCTTCGTGTAGGAGACGACCCATGCGTGCTGAACCCACAGGGTTTAGATGAGTGCCATCCTTGCGGAACAGAGTAGGCTGGTTGTAGAAGTTGTCCCAGAGGTTGATGAATTCAACTTCTTCCCTCAGACACAAATGTTTTAGTCGGCTATTTGTGCTGAAGGCCTTGTCGTAGAATTTGTCAGGTGCGTCGATCTTGGGGAGAATGCCTGAGATGATGATATTCCTTGACTTGTTTTTGTAGTGCTGGATCATCTTGCGATATTTCTCCATCAACTCTTCGGATCTGGTGCGCATGACGTCATTTGAACCAGCATGGATGACAAAAAGGGTATTTTCATTTGCATCCTTTGTGGTATCTTCGAAGGCTTCCACAATGTCGTCCAGTCCAGCTCCTGGGATGCAAAATCTTTTTCGTTGATTTGGGACTCTGTCGCAGAACTCTTCGACCTGTCCTCGTAGGATGGAATCCCCAACGAGCCTGGTCTCTTCTGGTTCGTCTTCCATCTCTACCAATATCTCAAATCTGTTTGACATTGTGACTGGTAGACGAGACCTTTTCTGCGTTGGCCGTGCACCGTTCCTCACTGGTGTAAATCCGGAAACCTGTGGTGGCGGGACTCTACGTACAGGTCGGGGAGAGGAGTGGTTAGAACGGGGCGAGGGGTTGGTACTGTTCATGATAGCAGGCTTCTTGCAC
>JBAKBP010030113.1:0-26175 GCA_037953745.1 Lithodes maja | reverse complement strand
ATACCTAGGAACCGCATGACCTGGCGCTTAGTGGTGGGCCTGGGAAACATATTGATAGCCTGTATCTTGCTCAGGGGGGGGCACACCCGGCCTAACCCGACCACGAAGCCAAGATACTGCACAGTAGCCTTTACAAACTCGCACTTCCTCAGGTTCACCACCAGCCCAGCATCGTGCAACTTCCCAAACAGGGTCTCTAAGTGCCTTAGGTGATTTTCAAAATTGTCATCATACACTATCACGTCATCAAGGTAGACCGTGCAGTTAGGGATTTCGTCACAAATATCGTTCATCAGGTTCTGAAACGTGGCAGGTGCGTTCTTAAGCCCATAAGGCATTACGTTACATTGGTAGGTCTTGCCATCTACCACAAAACCACAAACTTGCTTAGCTCGGTCCGACAGGGGTACTTGCCAGTAGCCTTTTACAAGATCAATTTTTGTAAGGTACTTTGCATTCCCTATCTTGTCCACGCTGTCGTCAACTCGAGGCAAAGGGTAAGGGTTGGTAGTGGTCAAGCCATTTAGCCTACGAAAATCTATGCAGAACCGCACCTTGCCGTCAGGTTTTGGCTGCAACGTGACGGGTGATGTCCACTTCACATAACCTTCAGTGATCATCCCTCTCTCAACCATGTACTTTAACTCCTCCCGTAAAGCTGGCAACTTTACCGGGGGCACACGGTAGGGCACTGACTTGAAGGGCACATTATCACCGACGTCCACGTCGTGCGTTACCTGAGTAGTGAGACCTGGGTGTTCGGCGAAAACAGAGGGGTATGACCTGAACAGGCCTAGGACAGCAGCACCCTGGTGCTCAGGCAGGTGACTTACAGCTTGCCTAGCCTCTTGTTCAGTATTCCCCGCCCACTGTTCCGCGGAAATGACACAGTCCCAGCTATCCTCCTCAGCAGCATGACTGTCCCCACCTCCTTCTCCACCCTGGCCGCTGCAGGCCAGCACAGGGACAGTGAGAGGCTCTGAGGGGCGTCTCACATACTCTTTCATGAGGTTAACATGACATAACTGATGTTTTCTTCTACGGTCAGGTGTTGCAACGAGATAATCAAGGTCGGACAGTTTCTTAGCCACCACATACGGCCCAATAAACTTGGCAGAAAGGGGGTGTCCAGGCAAAGGTAAAAGCAACATTACCTCCTGACCCACCGAAAACTCCCGAAGCTTCACCTTGGCGTCATACTGGTGCTTCATGACCGCCTGTGCATTAACCAAGTTATTACCTGCCGCTGCCATGCAACCTATAAGTCTCTCCCGGCTCTCAAGGATATATTTAAGTACAGACCCCGGCTTCTCTTCGCCCTCCCAGATCTCTTTCACCATACTTAAAGGTCCTCTCACATTATGGCCAAAGACTAGTTGATTTGGACTGAACCCCAGGCTCTCTCCTGGGACTTCACGTGCAGCGAACAGAACATACGGCAGACCCAAATCCCAATCAGGGTCATGTTCTGCACAGTAACAGCGTAGCATACTCTTCAGGGTCGAGTGCCACCGCTCCAAGACTCCCTGACTCTCGGGATGGTAGGCTGACGACACTACAGAACATATACCGTGCAACTGAAGGGTTTGCTTGAACAATTTGGATGTAAAATTGCTCCCCTGGTCTGACTGCACCTCACGTGGAAATCCATAACGGGAACAGAACAATAATAAGTTTTTAACAACTGCCTTTGCCGAGCCGTTTCTCATGGGGTATGCGTCCGGGTATCTCGTAGCCACATCCATGATTGTCAACAGGAATTTATTGCCACTACTAGTAGGCGGGAAAGGGCCAACCAAATCTACTACAACTTTGCTGAACGGAGGCCCGGTGACAGGTATGGGAAACAAAGGTGCCTTCGGGATTGTCTGGTTAGGCTTCCCCGTTGTCTGGCAGGTCGCACACCCAGCCACCCATGCACAGACATCAGCCTTGACCCCAGGCCACCAGAAAAACCTGCCCAATGCCGCCAATGTTTTTGTTACCCCCAAATGACCCGCCACCGGCACATCATGCGCCAGACACAATAAGGACTCTCTATACTTATTTGGAACAACCACCTGGTCTACTACCCTCGCACCGCCCTCCCACTTCGATTTGGGGTCTAGAAATCTGCGGTACAATATCCTGTTGAGCCTAAAGAAATCTCCCGGCTTCGCATCCCCATCTTCCTCCAACTCTATGGCACCATTGCTATAACGAGCTAGGCTAGCGTCTTGCAGCTGCTGCTCACTAATGTCCCTGGGCGTCAATGCATCAAGATGGTTTTGTAATAAGACATTACCCCGGCTAGTAGGCTCTACTGCCTTAGTGGCTCTCGCTACAGCTCTTGCCTCACGCGAAGTCTTACCCAACTCTGCCTTGTTACACACCATATCTGGGCCAGAGTCAACTCCCGTGTTTATTATAGGTCCAAGTACCGAATCACCGAGAAGTGCAGCAGAATCAATGTCCCTTTTCCTGCCCTTAGCAACCTTCTCCTGATCCTTCCTCCACTGTCCCCGAGGTTGAGTGCTAGGCTGTGCAGGAGCCGCAGAGCGAGATCGGGTTACCACACAGGCCATCTCATCCTGTTGGCACCTCCCAACCCATTCCCGATTCTCACCATCCACGTCGGCCGCCCTCTCGGCAACGACTAAGGGTGGAGTCCCGGAAGTGGGCACCGCAAAGTCGTTGCCGAGAAGAAGGTCGACGCCCTCAACTGGCAAACACTCAACGATCCCTACATCCAGCTCCCTGCACACCTCTCCCACTCTCAACTCCAACCTCACAAGTGGGTATGACCTCGTAGCATTTATACCCTGCACCACAACAACTCTGGCCGCATTTATCGGTTTCCCTGTGAAGTTCCTCAACAAAGTTTGCGAAGCCCCCGTATCCCTCAGCAAGTCAACCCTCCGTAGTTCACTCCCCCAGCTCACAAACCCGTGTCCCCGATGGCTACAGAAAGTGTCCCGGACAGGTGTCGAGCCTTCCGTACGCTTCTTTACCGCGTGTGCCTCAGCTGCTGACAACCTACCCCGGGCAGTTGCTGCAGCCTTCAGAGACACACCGATACTGTGAACCAATGACACCGGCTTAGCGGGAGTGTTACTAGGGCACTCACGTGAATAATGGCCTAGCTTCTGACATTTGTAACATTTCACATCCCCAATGGGCTTCTTCCCTTGTGCGGGCGAAGAAGGGGCCTGACCTTTAGTAAACGGGAGAGGCTTGTGTTTGTAGGTGTTATTAGGTGCAATGCATTTAGTGTGGTTATGTGTGTCATAGGATTTGTTATTATCGAAAACTCTGGTGGGTGGGGTATAGCGCCCCTTCTGCCCTGACTCAGCCCTCTGAGCGGCACCGCAACCACGAATCAATGATAATCTGAGGTCTGCCATCTTGGCAGCCTCCTCTACTGTCTTGGGACATTTTTCCTTAATGTTCAGCGTTAGATCGGTTCCAGTACATTTGTAAAACTGTTCCAGATAGAAAAGTTGCTTAATTTCCTCAGCCGACTCTGCGTGCTCGGACCGAAACCAGTTATTACCTGCATCTGTTAAGTCCCGTGCGTGCTCCATAAAACTGACGTCGCTCTTCTTATTCACGCCACGGAACTTCAATCTATAAGTTTCGGGTTGCAGTTCGTAGGCCCGGAGCACAGCCTCCTTCACCAGTCCATACACTACACTCTCGTCCAGTGACAGTGCATCGTAGGCTTTCAACCCCTTACCCACTAGACGTGATGAAACTAATGCTGCCCATTTAACCTCCGGCCAGTCATACTCACGACACTTCTTTTCGAAACGAGCAAAAAACTCAGTCACTGCTGTCTCATCAAATGCGGGTACTAACTTAATTAAATGCGAAAGTGAGTCTGTAACCCGGTGCCCACCACCGAGATGACGCCCCGTGGTCTCTACTCTAGACTTCTCGACATCCATTTCAGCCTGGTACCTGGTTGCATCCTGATTGGCTTGGATTCTAGCAACCTCTATGCGTTCTATACTAGCCTGTTGTATCTGAGTCTCCTGCAGCTTAAACTTAGCTAGTTCTAGCTGAAATAACATCTCAGGAGACAGGCCTGGGGGGGGAGAGCACAAAATGGGGGATCCACACCGAGACGTGTTTACGGGTAAGCCAGCTTGCCCTTGAGAACCCTCCTGCTGCATCGTGCTAAGACTCGCTGGCTGAGGGCCCAGCTCAGGGGTAGAGTGGAATGGAGGCTTGGAGGGAACCCCCCAAGACCCCACTCCACCCACCGCCCCATCGCCATCACCCAACAAACATGCCACCAAATTCTTCTTGGGCCAACTGTCAGGACAGTCCCGCCCCAAAACCATGGCTAAACAGCGAAGACCGTAACAATCAATAGCCTGCAGGCGCTGTTCGGTCAAAGGTGTCTGCAAAAATGCCCGGGCATCCCTCTCTCCACTTATAACACTCCCCTCCCTAAACATCTGTTGTACTTGCTGGTTACTAGGCTGTACCGTGTTATCCTCCCCCGTAAATGATGAGTCATTAGACATAGTGCTGGTTATACAATTGCTGTTCATAAAAAAAAAGAAGTGCTTATTACTAATTGCAGTCTCGACTCACAAAATGTTAAAGATGCTTGAATGACTCTACTCTAGACACCCCCAACGAAACAATCTGCAAGTCCACCAATACAATAATGACACAATAAAAATTCCTCCAATATGCAAGAAAATTCTAGCCAGCTCTACTAGGTAGCATAGAATAGTTCTCCAAAAAACATGTGATAGGATACTACTGAATCTTGTGCAAGGTCGCCATTTTGTTACGGCTGGATCGGCAATACATATTCGGGATTCTTGATCGTAGGACAGAAATGGCTTATGTGACAACGACACGCTCGATTCCAGTCCCAAATACTATATGCTCCAGACAACAAAAGCACCAACGCCCTACAGAGTTATCGTCTATGGTAACGAGGTACCTTAACTCGGCGAAAGTGTACAACAGGGGTAGGCTATGAGGCTAAACTCCCTCAGACATTTATAGGTTACGTTATTACTAAAGAAATGCAATACTCAAGAAACTACGTTAATATTAAGCCTCTAATAATGTAGAATAGAAGCAGGCTAAAGGTATGACAGTGAAATGCTAAATGACAAATGTACACGCCTACTTGAAAGCGCGTGCACTGGAATAACTGTCCCCTACTAACATGCACTAGCATGTAGCATACAAGATGTTCATGATCCAGTAGATACCTAATAATACACATGGAAGGAACATAAACAGTAGTCACTTATTGTAATAATGAATCTATATTTGGAATAACTAAAAGGTTGCAGGCAACAGTACTGCGCCGGTAGCCTACTACCGCATAGGCTACTTCGCTTCTCTCACTCTGTCTCCCCTCTGAGTCCGTATGCGCCCTACGCAATAGAACTCCGGAAACAGCAGCAAAACGACAGTGCAGTTAATTGATACATGAAAGTATTAATAGTGTTGTCTTGTGTGTGAGTAATGTGTATTGTAAAGTGTTACATACATAAACTTAAAGAGAGCTGCAATGCATAGCAAAATAAAGATATAACCCACTCATCACCCCCATGTGTTCTAGCTAGCAGGCCAAGTCACAGGAACAACGAGTCCCAGCACCGAAAGCGAGAACCCAGGAAAAGACTGCAGAGAACACAAGGACAGATAAATTACGTTACTCTACTATACCGGCACTACGAGCGAGCTGTAGTCTCTGGTACTACACTCGCTCCTGGCTCGGTAGGCAAATCAAGGCTAAGTCCTCGCCCCTCTACAGACAACTCCTGGGCATGGTCGGGCTCTTACACATGGCACTAGTCTAGTCACAAATTGGATGATGAGCTGGGCATATAACTCGTGAACATGTAGAACGTTCACCAACTATCCTCATCAAGAAGATCGCTGTTCACATTAACCCCTTAAATCTAATACATGTAAATATATGCTTGTCCTAAGAGTAATACGAGAGGTGAGTGCTGAAACTCCTTTAGGACCTCAAGGGAAGGGTATGCATTTAAATAGAGAGAAGAATGAAATGAGAGTAATGTCGTCAGAGAGAAAGAGTGCAACCGTGAGAAATTGGGAGAGAGGGCAAGGGATGTTAGAATCTCAAAGGTTCTAGGCAACCTGGTCATGGAACACACAGCGAGCCTCCATGCAATGTGCAGTACGACAACATGGGCAGCCAGGCAGCATATGCAGGCGGCAATGTACTACCAACCCTGTCGCACCTAGCTATAAGCGCAGGGCTGCCAACCGGTCCATACGTCTGGCAACCATTGCTACCCTCTCGCTCTGAAGTCTAACTCACTCTCTCTCTCTGAATTCCTATTATCTCATCTATCAACTTCTCTATTGATACTACATATTAAATGGAAGGTCTCGACATGGCTTAAAACAAAACCCACCACTGGTTAGCAAATGACGAGACCTTTGCAGAGATACAAAGAACATAGTTATACGTTGTCACACTCAATATAAGCAGCCAGCACGGTACAACGCGGTACACGCACCGTGACGGTACAGTGGAGTACCAAGGAGTACAATCAGGTTGCGTTGCTACGCACTGGGTGCGTCACAGGTGAAACACGAGAGTGTAAGCAGACGGTCTGGTTGTGGTGGCGGCTAGGTAGAGGATCCAGGACCCTCACAATATTCGTGAGAGGTCCGCCAATATCACGCATGCGCAAATTGGTAGGTATATATTTTCCCACCCAACTATAATTACCTAAGTTCATAGGAATGATAGACTACCCAATATCCAATATAGAACATAATTATTAACTTCTTAATTATTCTATATAACCATTGATCCCACAAACTTAATACTAAATACTTAATGTAATACTTAAAGTAAGACTGTCCATATTAGAGTTTGGACAGGAGGGTAGTTTGGAAATTAGAGATGTGCGTCAGACTCAATTAAAGGCTTTCTATATGTCTTGTGCAATAGAAAAACTCTCACCGAAGTCCAGAATGGAGGACAACCAAGAGTTAGTAAGATAAGCAGGCAGATCACCCTTAAGGAAACCATACTGGCAATCTGAAAGTAGTTTATGAGAAGACAAATGCTTACAACAATTTGAATTAGAATAATTTCAAAAATTTAGAGATGCAAGAAATGAGAGCAATTGGACGATAGTTGGAGGGTTGAGAGCGGTCACCTTTCTTTGAGACAGGTTGAATGAGAGCATACTTCCAGCAAGAAGTAAAGACGTTAGAGGAAAGACACAGACAAAAGAGTTTGCCTAGGCAGGGAGTCAGCACAGAAGAACAGTTTTTGAGCACAACAGGAGGAACACCATCTGGTCTGTACGCCTTCTTAGTATTAAGCCAAGAGAGGGCAGAAAGTACATCCTAATACGAGATTATTATATTAGGCATAAGTACGTGAGAGGGAGGAATAGCACAGGAATCATCCAAGGTGAATGAAGAGTTCAGCTTCAGAGTGGAATAGAAGACGAAAAGACGAGAAAGTTGGAGAGGTTTTTGACTAGATGCCAGAAAGGTTGGGAAGAGCTAGAGCTGGAATGTTCAGAACAGTTGTTATTTATGAAAAAGCTTTTGCCTAGACGAAGAACATATTTGGCTTGATTCCGGGCAGAAACATAAAGAGCACAATATTCTTGAGTTTGAAGGCGACGGTACCGTTTGAATACTTCCACATTATTGCAGACAGCAGTAGAACAAGCGTGAGTAAACCAAGATTTTTTTGTACTAGACTGAGAGAAAATGGATTGTATGCCTGCATGCCCGGAGGATTACATCGGTTATGCGCTCGGCACACTCCGAGCATCCCCAGCCATGAAAGTAAAAATAATTCCATGGGAAATCAAAGAAGTACTGCAGAAGAGCCTCCCAGTCAGTAGTGCTAAAGTGCCACAAGCGCCGCTGGCTGGAAGGATCAGATGGCTGTACTGGAGAGATAGGACAGGTAACAGAGATAAGGTTATGATCAATGGAGCCAAACGGAGAGAAAAGGTTTACAGTGTAAGTAGAAGGATTAGAGGTTAGAAATCAGTCTAGAATGTTGGGCCGATCTCCAAGGCGATCAGGAACAGAAGTAGGGTGCTAGACTAACTGCTCTAGGTCATTTAGGATAGAAAAGATGTAGGCTCGTTCACCAGGTTAGTCAGTGAAATGGGAGGAGAGCCATTGGCGGTGGTGAATGTTGAAATTCTCCTAAGATGGAGACTTCTGCAAAAAGAGAGATGGATAGAATGTGCTCCACTTTAGAAGTTAGATAGTTAAAGAATTTTTGGATAGTAAGTAGAATTAGGGGAGATATAAACAGTGCACAATTATTTAGTTTAGGAGTGGCAAGAAAGCAGTAGCTAGAGAGTTGAGAATTCAGAAGAATTAAAGTTGGAAACAAGAGAGAAAGCAAGATTATTGTGCAAATATATGCAACATCCATCTTTGACTTGAAACTGAGGATAGAGATAGTAGGAGGATACAGAGAAGGATTTGCTATCAGTATTCTCAGACAACTGGGTTTCGGTGAGAAAGAGAAGATCAGGGTTGGTGGAGGGTAGGTTGCTTTCAATGGAGTGGAAGTTAGAAGAAAGGCCACAATTGTTGCAGAAATTGTGGAAGAGATTTGTTCAGAGCTGTTTTGACGGGTGTGACGTTGACCACTCCGTTAGAACCGCATGGCTTGTCCTACAGTGACTCACTAGGATCGCCAGGGCAGTGGATGGGGCTACAGTTTATGTATTAGAGTGTGCTTTATTTCATATTGAAACTGGTTCCGGTGTTTGATGAGAGTGGTGTAACAGAATTTTTCACACGCTTTGAGAAGAAGTGCCAGGAACACCAGTGGCCAGAGAATAAATGGGCAGCACTTGTATCCTCTAGATTAATAGGCAAGGGTCTTAAAGCCTATGATGCGTTACCTTTGGAGTTATGTATTGTGTACGAGGATCTCAAGGAGGCTGTCCTGAGGGCTTACAAATTGCAACCAGAAACGTACCGTTTGAAGTTCCGGGGTGTAACT
Source organism: Lithodes maja (assembly GCA_037953745.1). Taxonomy (NCBI): domain Eukaryota; kingdom Metazoa; phylum Arthropoda; class Malacostraca; order Decapoda; family Lithodidae; genus Lithodes; species Lithodes maja. The sequence goes on along the minus strand of JBAKBP010030113.1, from coordinate 17,186 downwards.
AAGGGAAGAGATAGCACCTTTTTGGAACACGCCCGGGACTTGTCCGATGCTATGGGGAACTGGCTCCGATCTGAGAAGGTCACAACATTTGATGAAATTAAGCAGTTAATGATGTTGGAGCAGTTCTTTAAGAGCACGGGCGGTGATCTAACTTTGAACTTAAAGGAGAAAAATCCAAGAACTCTAGTCGAAGCAGCAGAAATGGCTGATCGACGGCTGTCGTTGATTCGGGGTTGCGGGTCCTCACAGAAGTACGATGTAAGTGCTAAGGACCGTTATCCTCCCCCTCCCCATAACAATGACACATTTAAACAGAAGAGCCATGAAACTAAAACTGAATCCAAACCTTACACCACACCGTATGTGAAAAGTCAGGGGCCTTTTACATCACAGTATAAGCCGAAACCGAAATTTATGTGTTTTAGTTGCCACCAGGAGGGTCATAAGGCAAATGAGTGCCCTAGTCGACCTCCTCCGGCAGCCGTGTCTTTTGCTCACGGCATTGGAGTGTTCAAGAGGACATCGGAGTTTGTTAGAGGCATTTCTTCCGAGGTAAATACACTGCCAGTGCAGAAGGATCCGGAAGGCTTATTCCCTGTCCGTGATGCCTTTAGTGACCACAGGGGACTTGGTTGTGTGGAGTGGGGGGGTAGAAGACATGAGGTGAGAATTTTGCGTGACACTGGGGCATCGCAAACACTGTTGAGAAATTTCACTGGTAAACCTGTCAATACGGCGCGGGTGGTTGTGGTTCAGGGAGTTAATGCGACAAGGTCATACCCGCTTGTGAGAATGAAGGTGGAAGTTGATGGTGTGACTCGTGACCTGGATGTAGGGATTGTGGAGAAGTTACCTGTTGGGGGCGTCGACCTCCTTCTCGGCAACGACTTTGCGGGACCTACTTCTGAGGCTCCACTCTTGGTCGTTGCCGAGAAGCCGGCCGACGTGAGTAGGGAGGAGCAGGAGTGGGTTGAGAAGTGTCCGGTGCAGCCTATGGCGTGTGTTGTCACCGGAGATCCTGCATCATGGGAGTCACATTCTGGTCAACAATCTTTAGATCAGCGGAGGAAGGGTACCGAGAAGGGGTTGAAAGTTGATGCGGATGAGAGTTTAGTATCAGCGGACATTCTCGGGGACTCAGTATTAGGACCAAATATCGAGTCTGAAGAAGACCCAGTAACTGTTCCTGCAGGGGCAGAGGATGGGCTTAAAAAGACGAAAGAGTTGAAGGAGGACAGTGATGCACAGTCGGGAGATGTAGCAACAAGGTACCCTGACGCGTACCCTATGAGAAATGGGTCGGCGAAGACAGTGGTCCGAAGCTTGCTAGTGTATTTTTCCCGGTATGGTTACCCGCAGGGGATTCAGTCAGTCCGGGGACCCAACTTCACTTCTAGCCTCTTTGTACAAGCAATGCCGCAGCATGGGATTGTTGGGGTTGTGTCATCTGCGTATCATCCGGAGAGCCAGGGTGTGTTAGAGCGATGGCACTCAGCCTTGAAATCTGTGCTTCGTTGTTGTTGCTTTGAGAGTGGGAGGGATTGGGATCTTGGCCTGCCATGTGTTTTGTTTGCTGTGTGGGAGGTACCTGGGGAGAGTTTGGGATTCAGCCCTAATGAGCTCGTCTTTGGACACCGTGTCAGAGGGCCTCTCCATATGGTTGAAGAAGTATGGGAGGGCACAGAAAAACCTTGTTCTATGCTCAAGTGTGTCCTCAACAGTCGAGAACGGATGTTGCGCAGTCTGGAGTTGGCTGGCCGTAATTTGACTAGCTCTCAGGCCCTCAGGAAGGACAGGTACGACCTCAAGGTTGAACTCAGGGAGTTTCACGTGGGTCAGGAGGTGTTGATTCTACTGCCCCTTGTAGGTCACCCCTTATCCGCGAAGTACACTGGTCCTTATAGGGTGGTGGAGGAGCTATCGGACCTGGTTTACTTGGTAGCCACTCCAGACAGACGGAAGCGCAATCAGTTATGTCATGTTAATCCCATGAAGGAGTATGGGAGGCACCCCCCTGAGCCTCTCACTGTGCCTGTGATGACGTTTAGCAGTCAAGGTGGAGAAGGAGAACGGGACAGTCAAGCTCAGGTGGAGGATAACTGGAAGGATAAGAACTTCAAATGGGCGCCTGAGTGTGAGAAGGTGTTTAGAGAAGTAAAACACCTGTTGTGTACTCACCCGATCCTCAGGGCCCCTGACTTTAGCCTACCTTTCCAACTAGCAACGGAGTCTAGTGGTGTGGGGGCTGGTGCCGTCCTTGTGGAAAAGGACGATGATGGGCTGGAGCATCCTGTTAGTTTCTGCTCGGAGAAGTACAATTCGGCCCAGGGGAGCTGCTCTGTTGTCGAGGAGGAGCTGCTGGCGGTTGTACTTGCTCTGAGGCATTTCGAAGTCTGTGTTCCAGCCTATGGTCCGGTCGTTGTAGTTTACCCAGATCATCACCCTCTCAAGTTCTTGGACCAGTTTCACAATCGGAATATGAGGCTGACCAGGTGGTCACTAAGGTTATTGGAATATAACCTGGACATACGCCATATTGCCGGTTGTGACAACGTGGTTGCAGATGGTCGTTCAAGGGTATATGATCCTGGGTAGATTGACACACAGGTAGCCTCCTGCTTTAGTTTGAATGGTATTTTGCGCTTGGTGCTTGTTGGCTCGCGGTTGTAGCCCAGCGTATTGGGTCGTAAAGCAGGAGTTGAGCGTTTGGTATAGAAGAAAAAACTAGGCTTGCCCCTATAGTGCAGCCGAAATAAACAAATTATAAACATAAAAATCAAATACAAACTTTCTTTGATAGTTGAATTTTTTCAGTATGTTATAGCAGTAATTCTGAGTTGCACTCCTCTCAGAATGCTGGGCTAGAGATGCTCGCTCTTGAGGAGCATAACTACATATAATTTAACCTATTGTGTTGGGAGGGTTATAATTTTGAAAAAAATGTTTTGTTGAAGAACTGTGCCAGATATTTTACTGCCGCTGGGTGATGGGAAGTGGAGATACAGCATGGGTTCTAACCATCAGATTTTTGTGAGCCTTGGGGCCTCTGAGAAAAATCTTGGGGGGGGTGTGACGTTGACCACTCCGTTAGAACCGCATGGCTTGTCCTACAGTGACTCACTAGGATCGCCAGGGCAGTGGATGGGGCTACAGTTTATGTATTAGAGTGTGCTTTATTTCATATGAAAGCTCGTGTCATGGGCAGTCCAGAAAGGCTCTTTGTTTTCGCCCATGTCAAGGCTTTATATATTTAATTGTAAAGTATATGTTTTATCATTAACTAGTAATGATGGGATCTGGGAGGGAGAGAGAGAGTAGAACAGAGTGAGAGGGGGCGCGCAGTGTTTTTTGTCCCGCTCGATGACGTCACGGCTGGCTGCCTCGCGGGGGTTGGTGGAGAGAGGCCCTTACCATGCTGCGAGCTCTTGCTAGTGGTTAGTTGACTTGTAACTGCTTTTTTCCCACGCGGCTCGAGCTAGTGCGAGTATATATACAGTTCCTCGCCACTCTCTCCCTCAGATCTGGTTTCTAGAACGCACCCATCTTTTTTCCCTTGCTATCTGTCCCCGCTCCGTACCTGAGAATCTTTTCCTCTGCCTATCTCTCTCATTTTCCATATCTTTCACCACCTTTTATTAATATTATACCCCCTCTGGTTAACTCTGCAAAATCAGCTTCATGCTGGCCAGTTGTATTGTGCGTTAAGGTCTGATAAAACCTATGTATGTTAGTTGTTAAGATAAGTGGATCACGAAGCATTGGTTGGCATTTATATTGTTTAGTACTGCTTCCTTTAGTTATTAGTGTTCTGCTGGATTAGATAATGCTAGACTAGGAGTCTGATATTATAAGGTATTGTTTCCTATGAGTGCTGGCTTCAGTTAAAAGCGGCACGACATACCTGAGAACTGGAGTTGATTGAGTAAATTCTAGTCTGTGTGCCATTGAGAGTAGAGCATGCACGAATGAGGGTTTTTTTGCTGTACCATTCTGCACTGTTCTAGTCTCGATTGTTTGTCTTTGAGGTACGCCAGGAGAACGCTTAATACTTCGGTATTAAGGTTTCTCAAGAGAGCTACCCTTCATTATAACGTAATATTTGACGCACAGACTTGAGATTTGCACTAGGCTATGCGGCATGCCATGCGCACCAGTATCTCGTATCATTGACTCTAGCTAGACTTTATCAATCATAGTAGACATTAAGTATATTAACCTAATTACTCTTTTTATGTCATACCCATTTATGATTACACAAGCATTTCGCAGCCTAGTTTGATGTATTGAGACACAAACGACTTAGGCTCTTTTTGTTGATAGGAATACTGCATTGTCGTGGCGATTATTATTAGTGTTGTAGTGTTTAGGATATTCTTGGCTCCGACGGCATTATATATTCTGCCTTTTTGTGTGCATAGCCTGCACGAGCATTGTTCCGCTGCCTGCCTTTTTGGGTTCCATTTCCGATACGAGCATCTTTATAGCATCTAACATTTAAAGAAGATTCCTTGTTAGTGTTGAAGGACTTTAGTGCACTTTCTTTCATGCAGGAGTGCCTGACAATTTATGATTAAAGTAACGTAAGCTGTAACTTCTCTTACCACCTTACTTTGCATACCATAACCAAGCACCTTCGGTTATAGGTAGTAATAGGATGTTTTCACATAACATTAAGCCTAGAGTAGACGCACATTTATTGAGAGTTTGATAGCCTATTATTGCATATAGAACTCTGTAGAGTATTTGTGTTCTTTGTTCACTGGGAATTATACATCAGAGGTTGGATCTAGCGCTTTCCGTTGTAGCATTTATGCCATTACTAGTCCAATGAATAAGAGCCCTGATATATTTGAACCCCAGTCGTAACACGGGTTGGCACCAGGCGTCAAACCACTGGAGGTATATCTGCCCCCCCCCCCCCCCCCCCCCCTTCCTGGTGGCGGGTCGTTCGTTCATCGTTTCATTTTTGTTTAGCTATAAATCATATTATTGTAGCCCTCATATTTCCCTGGTAACGAATTACATGATCTCAATTCAACACGAGTTGTTTAGGAATAAGTGTGAAAATCTCTTGTTAGTGTTCTCTGGAATATGGGTCCTACGATTTGTTATGGAATGGAGTACTTCCTCCAAGTAGAATTTCCCCCATCTCCTTGATACAAATAGAAAAATGGCTAAATACTCACGTGCATGTGAGTGCTTCCATAATTATATACTGAATATATATATATATATTGTATATATAAATATATAATATATATATAATATATATATATATATAATATATATATATATATATATATATATAATATAGCCAAATCTGTGCTTCGACTTGCCAAGCACTCATCAATAAAAAATGCACTGAACTATCCAACTCTAGCTTATCCCAAGCTTCCTGCATCTAGCCAAAAACCTCTCCAACAATTTTTCTTCCTTGTCTTTCCCTCCCCATTTTCCACTCTGAATGGCCAGATCCAGATCCCGATCCACAACCATCACTTCTTCCTCTGACAAAGCTGAACTCTTCACTCAAACTTTTGCTAGTAACTCCACCTTGGATGACTTCCCGTGCTATTCCTCCTTCTCCACCCACCTTTCTCCTACTAATGCCTAATATCCTAATTTCTTCTAAAGATGTACTTTCTATCCTCTCTGGGCTTAATACTAAGAAGGCGTACGGTCCGAACGGTGTTCCTCCTGTTGTACTAAAAAAACTGTGCTTTCGTGCTGACTCCCTGCCAAGGCAAACTATTTTGCCTCTGTCTCTCCTCTAACGTCTTCCTTCATGCTGGAAGTTTGCTCTCATTCAACCTTTCCCAAAGTAGGGTGACCGCTCTCAACCCTCCAACTATTGTCCAATTGCTCTCATCTCTTGTATCTCTAGGAAACTATTCTTGCTTCCAAATTTCTTAAGCATTTCTCTTCTCCATAATCTGCTCTCAGATCGCCAGTATGGCTTCCTTAAGGGTCGCTCTACTGGTGATCTTCTTTTCATATCTTACTAACTCTTAGTCATCCTCTTTTTCGGGACTTCGGGAATACTTTTTCTATTGCACTAGACATATCGAAGGCCTTCGATAGAGTCTGGCACAAATCTTTAATTTCTAAACTACCCTCCTTCAATTTCTATCTCTCCATCTGTGCCTTTGTCTCTAATTTCCTTTCCGGCCGTTCCATAACTGCGGTTGTGGACGGTTATCGCTCACTTCCTCATTCTATCAACTCCGGTGTTCCTCAGGGCTCTGTCCTATCTCCTATCTCTTTCTAATTTTCATAAATTATCTTCTCAACTGTACCTCCAGTCCCATCCATTTATACGCAGACGACTCTACCTTACACTACTCAATTAGTTTTCCTGAACGCCCCAGCAGCAATCCCTCAAAGACAAACGTAATGAAGCCATAGAACACTTATCTTCTGATCTAACTACTATTTCCAATTGGGGCAGAGAAAATCTTGTTACGTTAAATGCTTCCAAAACCCAATTTCTCTATATATCTACCCGTCCAGAACTCCATAGACTTGCACTTCAACAAATACAAAAATCAATCCATCATCTTCTCTCAATATTCTTGGTGTCTCTTTTTCTTCTGCTCTCACTTGGAAGGGACCATATTACCCAGTTCTTGCTAAGGCAGCCTCCCAGAAGCTGGGTGTGTTCAACCGCCTCAAGGGGTTCTTTACCCCTGCACAGCTTCTTGCTCTGTACAGAGGCACAGTGCATCCTTGTATTGAGTATTGCTCACATGTGTCGGGAGGATCCTATCACACCGCACTCCTAGACAAAGTAAAAAGGAAGGCCTTTCGTATCATTAACTCCCGTCCACGTCACCAACTCTTTGCAATCTCTCTTTCTCCGTCGCAATGTTGCGTCTCTCTCGCTATTCTATCTCTACTATAATAATCAGTGTTCCTCAGAGCTCTCCCAGTGTATACAGCCTCCTCTACGTAGGGACGTGGTTCCCCTACTTGCAACACAATCCCACCCCTACTCTGTGCAACTCTCCAACCCAAGAGTGAAATGTTATTTTCAGACTTTCTTCTATTCAACAGCTGAGCTCTGGAACTCTCTCCCCAGAATTAGTCTTCCCTCTTCCTACGACTTGAATTGCTTCAAACTCTGTGTGTCCAGGCATTTTGGCTCGAACGTCCCTTGATTTTGGCCCTGTCACTCTTTCAACTCTGGGGAGGCACTCGCTACAGGCAGTTCTGCCTTTTGCCTCCCTCACTCACATAGAACAAAACAAAATATATATATATTGAATTAAAGGGGGTTCTGCACAGGGATCTGGAGGCTACCCTGCAAGGCCTCTGACAGGGTAAAGATAGCCACCATCAGAAGCCACAGAAATAATAGGCCACATCAACCACAAAAGGAGAGAGACATTCTACAGAACTTCAAGCAGTATACACATCAAGGGAGCGAACTCCGTGCTCCACGGTCAAAAGGGTACCTAGCATCTGCCCCCCTACTGACGTCATGCCCAGGCACGGGCCTCCCCTTCCCCTGCCCCAATCACAAACCTTCCACGGCAGCCACTCACAGCCACCACAGACAACAACATTAAGAAACATGGCCGTCCATCTTCCCATGCTCGATATCACATATAACGAGGAAGAATTGATGCAACTTCCCCATCAAGAATCGATGCAATATCATATAGGTGGGATCCCGAACACCCTTACCTACAGCACTTACCCGGATGAATGGGCGTAATTCGACCAACACCATCTACAACCACAGCACCACCAAAAAGAGGGAAAGGAGGCCAATATGATGAAATACACCTAATTAATTATTGTACAAACATGTAAAGAGAAAACCTAAGGTCAAGACTTTTTATTAATAAAGAGTAACTCCTGCCCATGTATTAATAAAGTATGTATAATTTTAAATCAGATATTATCTACACAATTAAACAAATACGAATTCCCTATGCCCCTACTACCCTAGTAGAACTTGAACTGAAGTTCTAAAATAATCCAAATATTACCTACCAAAATCCTAAGGGAAGTAGAGAAGAAACGGGGAAGACAACCTTTGACATTGGTCATCTGGGACTCTTACCTCCAACAAGCGCCAGGACGAGCCTTAGACATTGGTCGAAAGGGAGTCCCAACTCTGGTGTACGACGCCGCCAGAACCCATCTGATTCTGCAGTGTGTGAGGGGCAGTTCCCATCGACGTTCATCGAGTCTCTACGTCGAACAGAATCTCCTTCTTGGACCTTCCTCTCTCCACCCCATACCCTAAGTGTCTCTGAGCTCCATAAGTTGGGAACTTGATTGTGAAGGTAACATAAGTTATGTGAGTGTTTTACTTTCAATTAATTTAGAGAGTTTGTGATCATAACTCTCCTTTTTTCATTCGAAACACCTGTGTTAATTTATTAACTATTCAACCAGTACATGACCTTATTTATTCCCCTGTCTATGAAGTTGTGTAGTAAGTAATTGCTATACATGTGCCGCAACTCTCTCTGAGTTCAGTGTTAATTATTAATCACCTTTAATTAATTTCTAATTCACCTAAGTCGCATACGTTACATAGTCGTGATTTAAATTGTTACTAAGTAAATACTCACAGATCTGTATCTTATGTCTTATTATCGCATTGAGTGTCCAAGTTGAAGTGAAGTGTATAACGAAGGCTTTGGTCCCTTCTTAAAGTATCTATACTCAGATCCTTGTGTTAAATACGATATACTAAATAATCAAAAGAACACATTTACACGTAACATAATCTCCTACCCAAGACTTGTTATGTCTTAATTGTTCTTGTGAATAATCTACTTCCATACGTTACCCGGGTGAATTAATTCTTGCATCACCGAGCTAGGAATTCAGATTTTATTCCTAACGTCATCAAGCCTATATTTTGGCTTTTGATATATTACTACTTGTTCTGTTATCCTTTCAGTATAACATGTGCTAAAGTTATATTCAAACGCTACATTTAGTTCTGCGTAATTTGCATTAAGGTGTTAACTTATTCATACACCGTTTTGTCACTACGCATGACCTATTATTAACGTTACTTATTATTATGTAACAATATTCAATATAGTATCATTTTGTCTCTACAGTATAGTAAAGTTCTACTCTGTTCTGCGTTTCTTCGAGTACTTTGCTATTTAACTCTGTATTGATTTATTTTTATCAGCATTGACTCTATAATTCAGTCACTTAATTTATTGTAAATCTGAATTGCATCCCCGTGTATTTGAACTCAATATCGATCAAATTTATTTTTTGTGTATCGCCTGAGGTATTATTCACAAAGATCCCTTCGATAGTTAATTTCAGAATTAAATTATCTACCTCCCCGTACTACCGTGAATTCTCTATCTCGATAATTAAGTCGATTATTGTATAAACTGATTCTATCTTTAACTTAAACTCAGTCGACTTGAGTTAGACTGCTATTTGCGGTAATTTTGATCTACCTACCTTGACACGGTTCAAGTTAATCTCTTTGTGCGCGCGCAAGCTACCTGGTGGCTCCCGCTTATCTTCGGCGACCTTATCACTTGTGTTGTACACTTAACTCTCATATATAATAATCTTATTGTCATCAATGTTCAGTTATTGAGATCTGTGTAAGTATATTTATTGTATGTCATCCATGTATCCTTTATGTTGATGTTTGCAAGTAACGACGTTATAGTCTAAGGAGTATTTATATAGCCAACGCTGTATTTCGTCACTGATTTAAACTTGAGCCTTACTCTACATAGTATCTGCTCCTGTTCTACGATTCCTTGTACTTGGTTTATCTAAATAAAATCGTTTGTAAGGGTTACTGTGTGTTTATTGTATGTTTGAGAGAGGATTGAGTACCATTAAACGTAATATTGTCGAAGCGAGATATGTTCCTGTCGAGCATTATCTAAATCTAAAGATCTCCAATTTGGATCAATTAAGAAACCATTATAAGTTGAGTTGGATAACCACCCGACATAACACGGGCGGCTGCAGTGTCTCGATACGGTGTATCAGTTTTTATCTTACTGTTTAAATTATTATTACTTAATCAACTTCAACAACAATATTCACCATGGCGGCTAGAACTCTCGATATTATCTCGTTCAAAACTGAGGAACATGACATCAATACCTATTTGGAAATTGTCAAACCGGTCCGGGACATTACATTCAGGGACGATGACAAGTCCAAGATACATACAGTGGTTATGAAACTAGGAAAATATGCAAACAAGGTATCAGGGTACGTGCGTGACACTCCAGATTTGACTTGGGCACAGTTTGAGAGCTTTACCAAACTAGCTATCAACCCCGCCTTAGGTCAAACCATTGCAGATCGTCACTTTCATGAGGTGGTTTACACAGGAAATTTAGACAGCACCATCAGCCAATTGACTCAGTTGGCAGTAGCAGCATTTCCTGAAGATGCCTCAGCTTAACGGAAAAAAGTGGTGTTAAAAGCATTATTGAGAATACTACCTCTGCCAGTAGCAGATCATTTCTCGATAACTGAACCCACTAATTACGACAATTACTTGCCATTAGTCTGACGTATCTTAGCATTGAGAAAAAATAAAGAGCACGACAAAATCGCTGTGATCAGCCGAGTCACAACTCACCCTGCTACAACACCTTCATCTACACCTGCACCTCCACGACCCATTGATAAAGTGGAAAAAAGGGCTAGAATTAGGCCCTCCGATTGGAAACCATGCCACAACCAATGCGCATAGGTGTCCATGAAGAACTCCTTCATGGACCTAACCAAGAGGAGGTCCAGGTTACCAATTTGGTGGGCTCAGATCCCTTGGATTATACCCAGATGTGTGGCCACTATCACCGATGATGGTACAGCAGGTGTAGAAAATCAAGAGGATGAAGAAACTGTCGAAGAGCCAGAAAGACTAGCCAAAGCTGCGGAAGATCAGGACATCGTGGATTTTTAATCTGCCCCCCGCACTCAAAGTATTGTCAAATTGGTGGGGGTGACTGAAGGTACAGACCAAGGCAAACTCCCCATTTACATGAAAATCACGTTGAATGGAGTGAAAGTCCGACTTTTAATTGACACGGGGGCTTCCCGTCATGCCTTTTCTTCCCTGTCTTCAAACGACATCATCAAGCTTTCGGATCTATCCAACCTTCTTCCATAATCTTGATAAGTGCTAATGAAGAAAAATCCCTAACCTTGGCGAAACACTTCCGCTTTATGTTACTACCCCCTGTACCCTATCATGGGACGAAACATTCCTTCATGATATATGACATACAAGAGACCAAGTATGATGGATATTTGGGTCTCGATTTGCTCACTTCCCTGAGTGCTTCCATTGATTGTAAGTTGAGAACATTGAAGTTTTCACCAGGTGCCCCCTAATGAAGAAAAAAACAAAAAAATCTCAGGCGGTAAAAAATTATAATGTCCACCACATTGCTGCGACATCAAGTAAAGTAACTCCTATGAAACCACTGATCAATAATGCCACCCCTCTTGCTAGGACCTCAAGTAACATAACGCCCCTCATGAAATCTCTGATTACCAAAGAGGAAATCACTAAGTCTAAAAGTTGCATCATCAAGACCACGCAAGCTGTCACTTCCAAACTCGTGACACTCCCCCCCCCCCCCCCCCCCCTATCACGAATAGTGGGTACCCATCATACCTACTTTACCTGGGGATGTGATTATGACCCATAGCCTCCAAAGCCCTTTTGACAGGGATTGCCTGACCGCTCCAGCCCTTATATCTCATAAATTAGAATGTGTTAAAGTAGCTAATATCTCGGACCACCCTATCACTTTGCCCAAGGGGTTAACTAACGGAGAACTCAAATCGTACAAAGAAGAACTTTCTGTACCTTCAGAAGACACCTCCACCATTTCCTTTCCTGTACCTGACTTACCTTCTCATCTCATTCAGCAACAGCAAACAGACTTGCATATATTACTACTTGTTCTGTAATCCTTTCAGTATAACATGTGTTAAAGTTATATTAAAACGCTACGTTTAGTTCTGCTTTACTTGAATTAAGGTGTTAACTTATTCATACACCATTTTTTCACTACGCGTGACCTATTATTAACGTTACTTATTATTATGTAACAATATTCAATATAGTATCGATTTGTCTCTATATTAAAGCGCTACTCTGTTCTGCGTTTCTTCGAGTACTTTGCTATTTAACTCTGTATTGATTTATTTTTATCAGCATTGACTCTATAATTCAGTCACTTAATTTATTGTAAATCTAAATTGCTTCCCTGTGTATTTGAACTCAATATCGATCGAATTTATATTTTGTGTATCGCCTGAGGAATTATTCACAAAGATCCCTTCGATAGTTAATTTCAGAATTAAATTATCTACCTCCCCGTACTACCGTGAATTCTCTATCTCGATAATTAAGTCGATTATTGTATAAACTAATTCTATCTTTAACTTAAACTCAGTCGAATTGAGTTAGACTGCTATTTGCGGTAACTTTGATCTACCTACCTTGACACGGTTCAAGTTACTCTCTTTGTGCGCGCGCATTGCGCGCAAGCTACCTGGTGGCTCCCGCTTACCTTCACCGACCATATCACTTGCGTTGTACACTTAACTCACATACATATTGTCATCGATGTTCAGTTATTGAGATCTGTGTAAGTATATTTATTGTATGTCATTCATGTATCCTTTATGTTGATGTTTGCAAGTAACAACGTTTTAGTCTAAGGAGTATTTATATAGCCAACGCTGTATTTCGTCACTGATTTAAACTTGAGCCTTACTCTACATAGTATCCGCTCCTGTTCTATGATTCCTTGTACTTGGTTTATCTAAATAAAATCGTTTGTAAGCGTTACTGTGTGTTTATTGTATGTTTGAGAGAGAATTGAGTACCATTCAACGTATTATTGTTGAATATATATATATTGTGACGCACCCAGTGCGTGGCAACTTAACCTGATTGTACTCCTTGGTACTCCACTGTGCCGCCGCGGTGCGGTGCCGCTGTGCCGCTGTGCCGTGCTGGCTGCTTATATTGAGTGTGACAACGTATAACTATGTTCTTTGTATCTCTGCAAAGGTCTCGTCATTTGCTAACCAGTGGTGGGTTTTGTTTTAAGCCATGTCGAGACCTTCCATTTAATATGTAGTATCAATAGAGAAGTTGATAGATGAGACAATAGGAATTCAGAGAGAGAGAGTGAGTTAGACTTCAGAGCGAGAGGGTAGCAATGCGCCACGCTGCCGGGGGGGTGGTTGCCAGACGTATGGACCGGTTGGCAGCCCTGCGCTTATAGCTAGGTGCGACAGGGTTGGTAGTCCATTGCCGCCTGCCTATGCTGCCTGGGCTGCCCATGTTGTCGTGCTGCACATTGCCTGGAGGCTCGCTGTGTGTTCCATGATCAGGTTGCCTAGAACCTTTGAGATTCTAACATCCCTTGCCCTCTCTCCCAATTTCTCACGGTTGCACTCTTTCTCTCTGACGACATTACTCTCATTTCATTCTTCTCTCTATTTAAATGCATACCCTTCCCTTGAGGTCCTAAAGGAGTTTCAGCACTCACCTCTCGTATTACTCTTAGGACAAGCATATATTTACATGTATTAGATTTAAGGGGTTAATGTGAACAGCGATCTTCTTGATGAGGATAGTTGGTGAACGTTCTACATGTTCACGAGTTATATGCCCAGCTCATCATCCAATTTGTGACTAGACTAGTGCCATGTGTAAGAGCCCGACCATGCCCAGGAGTTGTCTGTAGAGGGGCGAGGACTTAGCCTTGATTTGCCTACCGAGCCAGGAGCGAGTGCAGTACCAGAGACTACAGCTCGCTCGTAGTGCCGGTATAGTAGAGTAACGTAATTTATCTGTCCTTGTGTTATCTGCAGTCTTTTCCTGGGTTCTCGCTTTCGGTGCTGGGACTCGTTGTTCCTGTGACTTGGCCTGCTAGCTAGAACACATGGGGATGATGAGTGGGTGATATCTTTATTTTACTATGCATTGCAGCTCTCTTTAAGTTTATGTATATAACACTTTACAATACACATTACTCACACACAAGACAACACTATTAATACTTTCATGTATCAATTAACTGCACTGTCGTTTTGCTGCTGTGTCCGGAGTTCTGTTGCGTAGGGCGCATACGGACTCAGAGGGGAGACAGAGTGAGAGAAGCGAAGTAGCCTATGCGGTAGTAGGCTACCGGCGCAGTACTGTTGCCTGCAACCTTTTAGTTATTCCAAGTATAGATTCATTATTATAATAAGTGACTACTGTTTATGTTCCTTCCATGTGTATTATTAGGTATCTACTGGATCATGAACATCTTGTATGCTACATGCTAGTGCATGTTAGTAGGGGACAGTTATTCTAGTGCACGCGCTTTCAAGTAGGCGTGTACATTTGTCATTTAGCATTTCACTGTCATACCTTTAGCCTGCTTCTATTCTACATTATTAGAGGCTTAATATTAACGTAGTTTCTTGAGTATTGCATTTCTTTAGTCATAACGTAACCTATAAATGTCTGAGGGAGTTTAGCCTCATAGCCTACCCCCTGTTGTACACTTTCGCCGAGTTAAGGTACCTCGTTACCATAGACGATAACTCTGTAGGGCGTTGGTGCTTTTGTTGTCTGGAGCATATAGTATTTGGGACTGGAATCGAGCGTGTCGTTGTCACATAAGCCATTTCTGTCCTACGATCAAGAATCCCGAATATGTATTGCCGATCCAGCCGTAACAAAATGGCGACCTTGCACAAGATTCAGTAGTATCCTATCACATGTTTTTTGGAGAACTATTCTATGCTACCTAGTAGAGCTGGCTAGAATTTTCTTGCATATTGGAGGAATTTTTATTGTGTCATTATTGTATTGGTGGACTTGCAGATTGTTTCGTTAGGGGTGTCTAGAGTAGAGTCATTCAGGCATCTTTAACATTTTGTGAGTCGAGACTGCAATTAGTAATAAGCACTTCTTTTTTTTTATGAACAGCAATTGTATAACCAGCACTATGTCTAATGACTCATCATTTACGGGGGAGGATAACACGGTACAGCCTAGTGACCAGCAAGTACAACAGATGTTTAGGGAGGGGAGTGTTATAAGTGGAGAGAGGGATGCCCGGGCATTTTTGCAGACACCTTTGACCGAACAGCGCCTGCAGGCTATTGATTGTTACGGTCTTCGCTGTTTAGCCACGGTTTTGGGGCGGGACTGTCCTGACAGTTGGCCCAAGAAGAATTTGGTGGCATGTTTGTTGGGTGATGGCGATGGGGCGGTGGGTGGAGTGGGGTCTTGGGGGGTTCCCTCCAAGCCTCCATTCCACTCTACCCCTGAGCTGGGCCCTCAGCCAGCGAGTCTTAGCACGATGCAGCAGGAGGGTTCTCAAGGGCAAGCTGGCTTACCCGTAAACACTGTGGATCCCCCATTTTGTGCTCTCCCCCCCCAGGCCTGTCTCCTGAGATGTTATTTCAGCTAGAACTAGCTAAGTTTAAGCTGCAGGAGACTCAGATACAACAGGCTAGTATAGAACGGATTAAGCTGCAGGAGACTCAGATACAACAGGCTAGTATAGAACGCATAGAGGTTGCTAGAATCCAAGCCAATCAGGATGCAACCAGGTACCAGGCTGAAATGGATGTCGAGAAGTCTAGAGTAGAGACCACGGGGCGTCATCTCGGTGGTGGGCACCGGGTTACAGACTCACTTTCGCATTTAATTAAGTTAGTACCCGCATTTGATGAGACAGCAGTGACTGAGTTTTTTGCTCGTTTCGAAAAGAAGTGTCGTGAGTATGACTGGCCGGAGGTTAAATGGGCAGCATTAGTTTCATCACGTCTAGTGGGTAAGGGGTTGAAAGCCTACGATGCACTGTCACTGGACGAGAGTGTCGTGTATGGACTGGTGAAGGAGGCTGTGCTCCGGGCCTACGAACTGCAACCCGAAACTTATAGATTGAAGTTCCGTGGCGTGAATAAGAAGAGCGACGTCAGTTTTATGGAGCACGCACGGGACTTAACAGATGCAGGTAATAACTGGTTTCGGTCCGAGCACGCAGAGTCGGCTGAGGAAATTAAGCAACTTTTCTATCTGGAACAGTTTTACAAATGTACTGGAACCGATCTAACGCTGAACATTAAGGAAAAATGTCCCAAGACAGTAGAGGAGGCTGCCAAGATGGCAGACCTCAGATTATCATTGATTCGTGGTTGCGGTGCCGCTCAGAGGGCTGAGTCAGGGCAGAAGGGGCGCTATACCCCACCCACCAGAGTTTTCGATAATAACAAATCCTATGACACACATAACCACACTAAATGCATTGCACCTAATAACACCTACAAACACAAGCCTCTCCCGTTTACTAAAGGTCAGGCCCCTTCTTCGCCCGCACAAGGGAAGAAGCCCATTGGGGATGTGAAATGTTACAAATGTCAGAAGCTAGGCCATTATTCACGTGAGTGCCCTAGTAACACTCCCGCTAAGCCGGTGTCATTGGTTCACAGTATCGGTGTGTCTCTGAAGGCTGCAGCAACTGCCCGGGGTAGGTTGTCAGCAGCTGAGGCACACGCGGTAAAGAAGCGTACGGAAGGCTCGACACCTGTCCGGGACACTTTCTGTAGCCATCGGGGGCACGGGTTTGTGAGCTGGGGGAGTGAACTACGGAGGGTTGACTTGCTGAGGGATACGGGGGCTTCGCAAACTTTGTTGAGGAACTTCACAGGGAAACCGATAAATGCGGCCAGAGTTGTTGTGGTGCAGGGTATAAATGCTACGAGGTCATACCCACTTGTGAGGTTGGAGTTGAGAGTGGGAGAGGTGTGCAGGGAGCTGGATGTAGGGATCGTTGAGTGTTTGCCAGTTGAGGGCGTCGACCTTCTTCTCGGCAACGACTTTGCGGTGCCCACTTCCGGGACTCCACCCTTAGTCGTTGCCGAGAGGGCGGCCGACGTGGATGGTGAGAATCAGGAATGGGTTGGGAGGTGCCAACAGGATGAGATGGCCTGTGTGGTAACCCGATCTCGCTCTGCGGCTCCTGCACAGCCTAGCACTCAACCTCGGGGACAGTGGAGGAAGGATCAGGAGAAGGTTGCTAAGGGCAGGAAAAGGGACATTGATTCTGCTGCACTTCTCGGTGATTCGGTACTTGGACCTATAATAAACACGGGAGTTGACTCTGGCCCAGATATGGTGTGTAACAAGGCAG
>JBAKBP010030112.1:0-26176 GCA_037953745.1 Lithodes maja | reverse complement strand
GGAATAGAATATGCCCCACGTGCCTTCTGCGTGTCGTAAGAGGCGACTAAAGAGGTTGGGTCGGTGGGCTTGCGACCCCCACCCAGAAAAAATATCTAAGCAAAAAAAAACGAACGAACAGCCTCGGATGCGGACGGAACCAACGTTGACGAACCACGACCGACTAAGGACATGCCTTCGGACATTCTGAGAATGGCTACATGGAATGTTAGTGGCATGAATGATGGCACAAAAGAGAGAGAGGTTCTGGAAGTGTTAGTGAATGCCAGGCTGGATGTATGTGGAATGACAGAGACCAAATGGAAAGGTTCAGATGTGAGAGAGTGGGAGTGTGGAATGGGTGTGTGTGCTGGAGTGAGTGAAGGAACAGCGAGAGAAGGTGCATGTTTGTTTGTAAGTAGCAAATGGAAGGAATGTGTAAGAGAGTATGGGTCTGTGGGTTCAAGGATTGTGTGGGTGAGAATGAAAGTAGGAATACAAACGTGGGTGATTGTATGCGTGTATGCCCCGACAGAGGATATACTTGAAAGAAAGAAAGAGGAGTTCTGGATGAATGTGGAGGCGTGCCTGGAGAAGTTTGACAAGAACGAAAGAATATTTCTGATTGGGGATATGAATGGTAAGGTGGGTGATAGGAAAGTTGAGGGAGTGGTGGGAGGGTGGGGGGTACCATCAGAGGTGAATGGGAATGGTAGTGCACTTGTGG
The DNA here is from genome assembly GCA_037953745.1 of Lithodes maja. Taxonomy (NCBI): domain Eukaryota; kingdom Metazoa; phylum Arthropoda; class Malacostraca; order Decapoda; family Lithodidae; genus Lithodes; species Lithodes maja. The sequence continues at coordinate 25,470 of JBAKBP010030112.1, read as the reverse complement.
ACGTATGTGTGGGGAGGAGGCTGTGGATAGCCAACACCTTCTTCCGACACAGAATGATCCACAGGTACACGTGGAAACGGATGTTGACGATGAAGGATAAGACAGTGGTGGAACGAAAGTCATTGATTGATTATGTATGTGTGGATGAACGAATGAAGAAATCTGTGATGGATGCTAGGGTGTATAGGGGTATTGGAGGGGGTCTGTCTGATCATTATGTAGTGGTAGCTAAGGTTAGGATACAAAAGAAGTGGGTGAGGAGAGCGGGAGGGAGGCGAGAGGAGGGTGGAATGGTGAGGAGGGTGGAGAGGTTGCAGGAGGAGGAAGTCAGGGAGGAGTACAGGAGAGCAGTGGAAAGACGACTAGGTGGGTTCGACCTGGAAGTTATGGAGGAAGTGGAGGAGATGAGCAAGGTGTTTAAGGATGAGATATGTGCAGCATGTGAGGAGGTGTGTGGAGTGAGGAGAAGAGGGAGGGGAGTGAAAGGTACAGCATGGTGGACAGAAGAGGTAAGAATAGCTGTGGAAGAAAAGAAGAAAGCATATAGAGAGTGGTTGGGTAGTAGAGGGAATGAAGATTCCGAGAGACAGAAACGAGCGAGGTACGTGGAGAGTAAGAGGGTGGTGAAGAGAGTAGTGAAGGAAAGTAAGAGAAGAGTAGATGAGGAATTTGGAAGGAATCTGAGTGTAAAATGGAGGGAGAGTAAGAAACTGTTCTGGAAAGAAGTCAAGAAAGTTAGGGAAGGTAGCAAGGGAAACAGTAAGGGTGTGAAAGATAAGAATGGGAGAATGCTAGCCGAGAAGCAAGAGAGAGTCGAAAGATGGAGGGAGTACTTCAGTGAGTTGCTAAATGAAAGGAATGAAGAGCCAGCAAACATAGCTGGATATGGTATGGGAGGGAGAAGAAGAGAAGTAGTGGAGGAGGAGGTGGGGATCAGGAGGTCGGAAGTGTGGGAAGCCATGAAAAGAGTGAAGTTGGGGAAAGCACCAGGAACAGATGGAGTGTGTGGGGAAATGTTGAGGTATGGTGGTGAGATAGTGATAGAATGGGTATGGAAAATGTGCAAACTAGCATGGGAGAAGGGGAATGCACCCGATGACTGGAAGACTGGCATAATAGTCCCCCTATATAAGGGCAAAGGGGAAAGAGGAGTGTGTGGTAACCACCGAGGAATATGTCTTCTAAGCGTATTAGGGAAGGTATACAGTAGGGTAGTGATTGAGAGAGTGAGAGTGAGAACGGAGAAATGGATAGGCGACGAGCAGGGAGGCTTTAGGAAGGGAAGAGGATGTGTAGATCAGATTTTTACCCTGAATTGTGTTGTGGAGAAGTATCTGGAGAAGAAACAAAAGGTGTATGTTGCCTTTATGGACTTGGAGAAGGCCTATGACAGAGTGGATAGAGAAGGTTTGTGGAAAGTACTTAGAATATACGGAGTAGAGGGCAAGTTGCTGAAAGCAGTGAAGAGCATGTATGAGGGTGCAAAGGCGGCAGTACGTGTGGAGAGTGAGCAGAGCGAGTTCTTTGACCTGAATGTTGGTTTGAAACAGGGGTGTGTGATGTCCCCGTGGTTGTTTACTGTATATATGGATGGAGTTATGAAAGAAATACTATCAAGAGCAGTGGATGTTGGTGTATCGCTGAAAAGGGAGGGAATTGAGTGGAAGCTACCTATACTGCTGTTTGCGGATGATACAGTTCTGATGAGTGATAATGAATGGGAGTTGCAGGGTCTGGTAAATGAGTTTGGAACAGTGTGCGAAAAACGGAATTTGAAGGTAAATACAGGGAAGAGCAAGGTTATGGTCTTCGAAAGGGGTGAAGTCACAGAGTGTGAGGTGAAGCTGAACGGTCAGGCTATGGAGATCGTCAACTCTTTTAAGTATCTGGGCAGTGTGTTGAGTAAAGATGGGACTATGGATGAAGAGGTGCGGGAGAGGGTACAACAGGGGAAGAGGGTTGTAGGAACGCTAAAAGCAGTAACAAGAAATAGGGTGGTCAGTATGGAAGTGAAGAAGTCCTTGCATGACAGTGTGGTAATCCCAACACTGACTTACGGAAGCGAAGCATGGACGTTGGTTGAGAGACTCAGACCAAGAGTGAAAGCAGTGGAAATGAATTACTTAAGGAGTGCGTGCGGAATTACATGGAGGGATAGACAGACTAATGAGGAAGTAAGAAGGAGGTGTGGTGTGGAGGTAGATGTGCTGGAAAGTGTGAAAAGGAACAACTTGAGATGGTTCGGCCATATGGAACGTATGGAAAGCGAGAGAATGACTAAGAGGGTGTACGAGAGCGAGGTGGAGGGACAGAGGGGGAGAGGTAGACCGAATATGAGGTGGAAGGATGGAGTGAGGAACTACATGAATGAAGGCGGTGCTGGTTGGGGGGAGGGGCGTCGACTGACTGGGGACAGAGGTGCATGGGGGCGGTTCGTTCGTGGCCACCCCTTCGGGGATCACGGCGTCAGGCAATAGATAGATAGATAGATAGATAGATGATAGTGGTACTGGTATGGTAGTTGTTGTGGTAGCTGGGAAAATTGTGGTAGTTGTGATAGTGGTACTGTTATGGTAGTTGTTGTGGTAACTAAGATAGTTGTGGTATTGTGATAGTGGTAGTTGTGGTAGCTGGGATCATGGTCGTAGTTGTGATAGTGGTACTGTTTTGGTAGTTGTGGTAGCTGAGGTATTGTCGTAGCTGGGATACTTGTCGTAGTTGTTTGGTAGTTGTTATGGTAGGGGCAATTGTGGTAGCTGAGGTAAATGTCGTAGTTAGGATAGAGGTACTGTTATGGTAGTTGTGTGGTAGTTGAGGTAAATGTCGTAGTTAGGATAGAGGTACTGTTATGGTAGTTGTTGTGGTAGTTGAGGTAAATGTCGTAGTTAGGATACAGGTACTGTTACATAATAAATGGTAGTTGTTGTGGTAGCTGAGGTAAATGTCGTAGTTAGAATAGAGGTACTGTTATGCTAGTTGTTGTGGTAGCTGAGGTAATTGTCGTAGTTAGGAGAGATCTATAGGAATGACTATAGATCAGGCAGGGGAAGTGGTGGTGGACAGGAGTGAATGGAGAATGCTTGTGAATAGTTGAGTGAACACGTGGTCATTTGGAGTAAGGGGTCGGGCGCAAGTTGGACTAGATAATAGTCATCAGGCGCCTGGCCCGGGGAGACGATTAATATGAAGGGTGTGCCTGGAAGTGTGGTGGGAGGGCTTGTGGCTTTGGCTCCGCTGCATGTCTGCCTGCCGAGATCGGAACCTCTCCGGGTGGTCAGGGGCCGGGGGAGTGCTAGAGCGACCTTGGTAACCCTGGTCTCTGGGTCTTCTCCTGGGTGACCTGGATGTGTGAGAGTTTGTGTTTTTTATCTGTGTTTATTTGTTGTTTTATGTTGTTTTTGTGTTTTCCCTGTTCTTGCTCTGTCTTGAGTCGGCTACCCCCAAAATGGGGATTGGGCCTGAGCATATAGATAGATAGGAGAGAGGTACTGTTATGGTAGTTGTTGTGGTAGCTGAGGTAATTGTCGTAGTTAGGATAGAGGTACTGTTATGGTAGTTGTTGTGGTAGCTGTTGTGGTAGTTGAGGTAAATGTCGTAGTTAGGATAGAGGTACTGTTATGGTAGTTGTTGGGGTAGTTGAGGTAAAGTGTGGTGGAGTGGTCTTGCCACTGGCCTGGTAATCCAAAGGTCCCGGGTTCAAATCCCGATATATCAATGGGAAGATATTATTGGGATGGAATTTGTGCTGTACCTAGTATCAGTGCATTACCACAAGCCCACCGAAACGTCAATAAAATACCCTCATTGTTCCCTGATTAAATAGCACTGTATGAATATTCCCATATTCAAAATATGCTATAGGGGTGCAATGCCTGGTGAGTTATCTGCTCAACAGGTGGCGTTGTGTGTGTGTAAGTGTGAGAGTCCGAGTGTAGGGGGTGAGACTGTGAAGCACGGGAACGAGGTGGCTTCAGAGATGGGGTCGTTTCGGGCCAGGAGTGAGCACCGTGCCTCATGTGAAGGCAAGATGGCAGGTGCTCGTTGTACTCTGCGTGCTTCACATGTCTCACTCCCTAGACTGGAACAAGACCTCACGGGCTTCACTGTTCATTGTAAAGCGGTGAATGTTAAGGCTCTCAGCCTATGCCCGAGAGGAAGTAAGTTGGAATATAGAAAAAAAAAAAAAAAAAAAAAAAAAAAAAATGTCATAGTTAGGATACAGGTACTGTTATGGTAGTTGTTGTGGTAGCTGAGGTAATTGTCGTAGTTAGAATAGAGGTACTGTTATGGTAGTTGTTGTGGTAGCTGAGGTAAATGTCGTAGTTAGAATAGAGGTACTGTTATGGTAGTTGTTGTGGTAGCTGAGGTAATTGTCGTAGTTGGGAGAGAGGTACTGTTATGGTAGTTGTTGTGGTAGTTGTTGTGGTAGCTGAGGTAATTGTCGTAGTTAGGAGAGAGGTACTGTTATGGTAGTTGTTGTGGTAGTTGTTGTGGTAGCTGAGGTAATTGTCGTAGTTAGGAGAAAGGTACTGTTATGGTAGTTGTTGTGGTAGTTGTTGTGGTAGCTGAGGTAAATGTCGTAGTTAGGAGAGAGGTACTGTTATGGTAGTTGTTATGGTAGTTGTTGTGGTAGTTGTTGTGGTAGCTGAGGTAATTGTCGTAGTTAGGAGAGAGGTACTGTTATGGTAGTTGTTGTGGTAGCTGAGGTAATTGTCGTAGTTAGGAGAGAGGTACTGTTATGGTAGTTGTTGTGGTAGTTGTTGTGGTAGCTGAGGTAATTGTAGTTAGGATAATAGTAGTTGTTGTGGTAGATGGGATAATTTTCTTAGTTGTGATAGTGGAATATGCTAGTTGTAATAGTGATGATTAACCCCTTCGATATTTGGGGGGCGGGGGCGGATTTCTTATCAGTAACGAATTTTAATTAGCTGATGAAGAAATATCGAATGTCTAAAGTGGTAACTGAGATATACTTTGCTTCTGATATTTAGAGGGTCTTCCAAAGCTGAATAAAATTGTACAATGCTAGCCTGAATAAATTGAATAAAGGCCTGCTAATACCAAAGAGAGTTAACTTAGTTGTAATCGTAAGTACATAGGTGATTCTTGTTTATGATTGTAACCTATTCAGAGTGAGGTTTGGCATCCTCTACCCAACCTTAGCCGTTTCTGTATGTCTCTTTAACTTTTCTTTCTGCGGGCACGGGGCTAGGAATCCTCCTCCTCTTGCAAAATTAATCTACTAGACGAGATAGAGTAAGGGGCGAGGGAACGCGAAAGTGGTTCCGAACCGTAAGAATTGGAAACTTAAGTGTTGTTTCTGTTCCGGCTCTGTCTCGAGTTGGCCACCCACAGCTATGGGGGTATGTGCCTGAGTATTATACATACATACATACAATTGTAATGCAAGTGATAAATGGGCTGTAAATTTCCACACCTATTCCCTGGCTGAACCTTCCCAAATGATGGAAATGTTAGCTCGATTATTCCCGTCGTTTGTGAGTGATAGAGGCTAATGTTTAAGGGAGCCCACCTCGCGTTTGTTTTCTCTTTCTCTCTCTCTCTCTTTGGCTTGTACCCATTCGGCCCCATACAGCCTACTGTGTTAAGGCGTTTAACCCCATCCAGGTGTTAATATTTTCCTGGCGAGCGGTAGCGAGCCAGAATATATATATTTTTCTTTTGACACCAAGCTAAAATTGTACATTTTTCGATAGAAAAATGTCTCCGGCGAAGCCAGATTTCTCCATACAATGCTGGCTCGCTATCGTTCACCAGGAAGATATCGACACCTGGATGGGGATAAACGTCTTAAAACAGTTGGCTGAATGGGACTGAATGGGGCCGAATGGATACAAGCCAGGGAAAGAGAGAAATGGAGAGAAAGATAAAAAAAAAAAAGCCGGTGACTCCCCCTTAAGAAGTGTTTGTCCTACTTACTTGGAAGAGGGGGTATGTATATATATATAGCATCGCCCTCATTTCTAACCCCCCCCCCTCCTCCCCCTTTCATTCACTGGTGGTCTCTTCCCCTTCCCATCTCCTCTTTTAAGGGGACCCAGACGGTATTGTGCAGCATAATTTAATGGTTCGGCTCAATGGTTTAAGGAAGGGGTTTAGTTTGCTCTCTAAATCAATATCAAACTTTAAAAACACCCACAAGACCCCCCCCCCCCCCCTTCGATATAAATTTGTACATTTTTCGGTAGAAAACTGTTCCGGCCGAAGGCCGATTCCTCTTCAAATAGAGGCTCGCTATAGCTCGCCAAGAAAAAAATCGACACCTAAATGGCACGAAAGGTCTTAATATTGGCAAAGGAACGGGGCAAAAGGTGTGAAAATCGCCAAACTAATGGGGCGAATGTCTTGAAATCTCATAACTAATAGGGCTAAACATGAGGGAGGAGGAGGACTCGAAAAACCAACTGCCTCCCCTTAATTCCTCCTCCGCCTATTACTTACACTTCTCTATCGCTCGCCTCTTTTTACCCCATTTGGCACCGGTGACGTCATTTTCATTATTTTTTGACAACTATAAGACGATTTTATTCAGCTTTGGAAGGAACTGAGGTAGCGAAAAGGGTTAATTGAGGTAGTTTGTAGCCGTTTAATGATTAGAGATCCTTCCTAAGCTAAATAAGTTAATCTTGTAGTTGCCAGAATATAATGAAAAGGACGTCACCGGTACTGAATGGGTTAACTAAGTAGGTATTAAGTCCCCTCCCCCACCCCCTACCCCCCTCTCTTCTCTTTCTCTCTTCCCCCTCCCTCCAACCTTCCCCACTCACTCACTCTCTCACACTCTCTCTCTCTCTCTCTCTCTCACTCACTCACTCACTCACTGACACTCTCTTTCTCTCTCTCACTCTCTCTCTCTCCCCCCACACCCACCCACTTCATTACCTCTGTCACCCATCGTTACCCCAACAATGGCTGGCAAGACATAACAAAAAAACACATAACAAAAAGAGAGAGAAAAAGAGAGAGATACAAAAAATAAAGCGACACGGGCGAGAGAACACAGCCATAAAGAAAATAAAGAGAGGGAGAGAGAGAGAGAGAGCCCGGAGTAAGAGGGGGCACAATAATAATAATAATCATAATAATCATAATAATAATAATAAAATTAAAATTTTCTACGGCGTCGCGTTTTCTTTATCCAGTGCTTTCTTTATCGTCTGACGAGAGAGAGAGAGAGAGAGAGAGAGAGAGAGAGAGAGAGAGAGAGAGAGAGAGAGAGAGAGAGAGAGTAAAATATACCTTCTTTCATGAAACAAAAAACACAAATGTATTCATGTCAATTGTGTATTTGTCAAACAGTGCCAAAGGTTTTAGGTTTTACAAGGCAAACTATGGTACCATATAAAATAACTTGCATCTGTGGTTATGAATTGATTGTATTAAGGTTCAGGAGTAATTCCTAGCGAGGCCTTCCCTTACTTGTGGTTAAGGGGAGGTCTCCACTTGAGAGATTTTTTTTCTTGACTCCTTTCTCCCTCATGTTTAGCCCCATTGTTTTTCTAATTTTAAGACTTTCTCCCCATTATTTTGACGATTTTAAGAACCTTCGACCCATTTCTGTCAATTTTTAGACCTTTCGTGCCATTTAGGTGTCGATTTTATCCTAGCGAGCGATAGCGAGCCTGTAATTTAAGAGGAACCGGCTTTCAGCCGGGACATTTTTCTACCGAAAAATGTACACATTTATCTTGAAAGGGGGTCTAGGGAGTGCAATTTTAAGCTTGATGGAAGTCTAGGGAAGCAACTAAAAACCTCCCCTTAAGTGTCCCATCAATTACCCCTTCCATTCGTCTAATCATTAGGCAACATAGTGCAGTTAGGTGTATGTATGTATCTATCTATCTATCTATCTATCTATTGCCGGACGCCATACTCCCCTTACGAGGGTGGCCATACACAGAATGCCCCCAAGCGGACCTATTCCCTGTGAGAGGGACAACCCGAGCCAGTTTAGTGAAGGACTTACAGGATTGACCACTCAATTTAGGATCCGTCCGACTCCGAGGCCCTCTGTGCATCTTGTTAGCACTATTTTTCTACAGTGGTGTTCGGCTATCCATCCACTAACCTGCCTTACCCTTAGGTAAGCAGTACGGATTTGTATCAGGTTTACTCCCCTAGACAGATTGCCAACCAAGGCTGACGAGTCCCATCCACCCGGATTTGTATAAGGTTGTCTCCCCTAGATGAGTTGCCGACCAAGGCTAACGAGTCCCATCCACCCTGTATATGTATAAGCTTAGATTAATATTCAGTACTCGAGAATTAATAATATGTCGCAGGCTTATGCATAAACCTTTAACTATCTTGATAGCGTAATGCTTAGTGCGCGGAATTTCGGTGTGAGTGTCCTAGGTTCGAGTCCTTGGAGTACCATATATATTCATTAGTTAGGTTTATTTGTAAGTTAATTGGCAGGTTGGTGAACAAAATATGAATTATCATTATTATTATTATAATTATCAATATTAATACTGATTTTTTGTTTATACCAATCCCTCCTGAAATTTACTCATTCCAACCGAATTTAACCCGAACGAACCGAATGTATCCCAATCCCTCCCGAAATTAACTCATTCCAACCGAATTTAACCAGAACCTTCCTAATTTATACCAATCCCACCCGAAATTAACTCATTCCAACCGAATTTAATCGGCGCGACCCGAATTTAAACCAATCCCTCCCGAAATTCTCATTCCAACCGAATTTAACCGGGGCTATCCGAATTAAACCAATACCTCCCGAAACCTATATAGCCTACTGCAACCGGATCGAAGGGCTTAAATCACGGGTCTGTCCGGATCAGCCTATCAGAAGCGGAGGCCGGAAGGGAGACAAGGTTAATTCATAAGGCCTTATCACCTCATGCTAGGGACAACGGATCACGAGAGAGAGAGAGAGAGAGAGAGAGAGAGAGAGAGAGAGATATATATATATATATATATATATATACATAGATACACTGGCCACACAGACCTTACGATCCAAACGAGGTGGTCAGAACTTAATTCTAGTAGAGATGGCATATCCGATAGAAAAGGAAAGTTGAAGGAAAGGATAGAAAAGAAGAAGAAGAGAGAGAGAGAGAGAGAGAGAGAGAGAGAGAGAGAGAGAGAGAGAGAGAGAGAGAGAGAGAGAGAGAGAGAGAGCTACATAGATACACAGACCACACAGACCTCAAGGTCCTTACTAGGCAGTCTGGCCTTAAAAACTATATATGTATATATGTATATACATATATATATATATATATATAATATATATATATATATATATATATATATATACCGGTACATACATATACACACATACACACACACACACATATACACATACATACATACACACATACATACATATATATACAGTATATATATATACATACTGTACAGTGCACACACATACACATACATACATGTTTGTTTGTTTTTTGTTTTTTTTTCATATCACCCCAGCCCTGTGCAGATAGAGGTCAAGCCTTCCCTTGAAAGCGTTTATCGTGTCGCTCTCCACCACTCTCGCTGGTAGTTTATCCACTCTGTCGCCACACTATAGGTGAAGAAACTCTTTGTGACATCTAGGTTTGCCTTTTTGGTTTTTAATTTCATTCCATTTCCGCGAGTTTGATTAGTATTGTTTAATGTGAATAGTGCATTTACATCGACTTTGTCGAAACCTTTTAGTATCTTTAAAGCACTCAATAAGCTGACCCCTCAACCTCCTCTTTTTTAAGGCCGCCGTCCCATACAGTACGTCAAGACACGACAACGGCCGATGTTAGCCGATTTAACAACTTTTTGCCGAATCGACACGTTTGACACGAGGCTCGCCAGACAAGGACAGTCGCACGTCACTCACACGTCACTCACACGTCAGTCACACGTCACTCACGACACATTTACGTCTGCCACACGTTAACTCGTGACCCTATTAAGATGTCAGTACGACACACACGTCCGCGCAAACGTTCACAACACGCTAAGTTGGATGTTGATAGGATGTTAGTCGTTTGCCAGACGAGCAGCATATGTGCTGCGCAAGTGTGTCGCACGATACATACCTGTGTCATCCGACAGGGTCGACTCCTACGACAGAAGCACGACCAAGTACCCAACCCTATATAAAGGTCGGGGGCCACACAGTCTACCCATAGGTGGGCACTAACGCGATAAAGTAAAGCGAGATAACTGTTAACGGGTAACGATTTCGGGTTAACCGGATAAATTTGTTTCCAGCTTTAACGAATTAACTAACGGTAACGTCATACTTTTTGTTCCAAAATAGCGATAATCAATCGTTAATTAACCCGCTGAGTGCCAGGGAGGCATATATACGTCCTCGCCGAAAAAAAATCGTAGCAGCGAAACGACTGCACCTATGACTTTCATATTTGTACTACATGTACCTTACCCTTTAGGCTACCCACACAAAAATCCCAAATCCCTCCTCCCACCCACTCGCTGACTGTCGGTCCCGTCAGAAGGAAAAAAATTGAAAATCTGTGGCGGCGAAACGGCTGCACCAATGGTTCCATATTTGTGTGACAAGTCCCTTACCCTTCTGCCTTCCCCCCACCACACCCCCAACTGCCTCCCACCACCCACTTCTAGCGTATCCGTATCCGTACGAAGAAAAGGAAAACAAGGAAAATCCGTGGTGGCGAAACTACCTCACCAATCGGCTTCATAACACAAGTCAATTACCCTTCTACCTTCCCCCACCAACCCCAAAACCACCCTCCCACCCATACATTCCGATACCATAAAAGTCTCTGTAGTCTATAGTGTCTTTTCAGCTACTTTCGGGACCATCGAGGACCTGATTTCTGGCGAGGGGAGTGTTTTTTGTTTACCATTATCCTTCCTTTCTCTCCCAACTTGATAGATTTAGCCAAAAAAAAAAAAAAACAAAAAAAAAAAACTCTGGCACTGGCAGAAGCACACCGTCAAAATTGGCTGGCACTCAGCGGGTTAATTGCCAAACAGGCAGAAATCCGCAGAATAGTCTATAAATAGGTAAACTAAAAGGAACCGAACCCTCGTAATGGCAGGTGTTTTTTTTTCTAATAAAATAATGATAGCATTGCTGCATTTAAGATTTTTTATTTAAAATATGATAAATATCCATATCTTCGATAAATAACGATACAACGAAGTAACGATATCATTATCGAAAGGATCGGATTGGTTGTCTGTTTTTAGTCGGGCGTTTGTCATGTCATGGTCGTGTCGAGCTTACTATAGTCTGGTTCGAACATTTTGCCCGATTAATTCCCGATTATTGTACGTCAAAAACGATTGCTGCACGTCCGAAAACCGATCGACATACGTCAGCAGCACGTCCAAAATTTAACGGTTTTTTTCCCCGACCATCAAAAACAGTCGGCTGAAAAATAGTGCATACACTAATTATTGGCCGACTTCACGGACCTGTCGGCGGGCACCCCGTCCAGTTCCAGATGAACTCGAGTAGAGCCGATTTATTTACACGATGTTGCTCGATCATGCACGATTTTTCAAAAATTCAAATATTTTGAAAAGATCGGCTCTTGTCGGGTCTTTACGTACTGTATGGGACGCAGCCTTTAATGAGAACAGGTTCAATCGTTTAAGTCTTTCTTCATATGGTTTATTTCTTAATGAGGGTATCATCTTCGTCGCTCTACGCTGTACTGACTCGAGTCTTACAATGTCCTTGATCAGATAAGGTGACCAGAACTGCACACCATATTCAAGGTGGGGCCTCACCATACTTTTGAACAGTGGCACTATTACGTTTTCATGTTTATATGTAAATTATCGTTTAATAAAGCCCAATGCTATGTTTGCCTTATTTGCAGCTGCTATACATTGGTCGGAAGTTTTTAGGTTTTCAGATATTAGTACCCCTAGGTCTTTTACTACCGTTGCGGTTTTTATTTGTTTGCCATTCATTTCGTATTTGTATTTCATATTTCTGCTACCAACCTGCAGCACCTGACATTTATCGACATTGAAGGGCATCTGCCATTTTTTCGACCACTCTGATATCTTGTTTAAATCAGATTGCAACGTATTTCTATCATCTTCGTTCAGGACTGTATTTTCTATTTTTGTATCGTCGGCGAATTTGGAAATGGTGTTGTTTACCCCTACATCAATATCGTTAATGTAAATGAGAAACAGGACCGGTCCAAGGACTGAACCCTGTGGAACTCCACTAGTGACAGGCTCCCACTCAGATTCCACTCCATTTATCACCACTCTCTGTCTTCTGTCTGTAAGCCAATTGTTTATCCAAGAATGAATTTCACCTTTGATACCTATCCTCTCCAGTTTACAGAGAGAGAGAGAGAGAGAGAGAGAGAGAGAGAGAGAGAGAGAGAGAGAGAGAGAGAGAGAGAGAGAGAGAGAGAGAGAGAGAGAGAGAGAGAGAGAGAGAGAGGGGGGGGGTTGGTGTCTATTTTTTTTTTTTTTTTTTTTTTCAAGCTTGGTGGAGGTCTAGCGAAGAAACTAAACAACATAATAAAATAAAGACCTTATAAAATATACGAAAACAATATATATAATTTACCCCCTTAATAATTTTCCTGAGAGTCAATCCCACTATAGTTATTCCCATATATAAAATCACGGAGTCGGTGGGAATTCATAGAGACTATAATCCGTTCATTATAAGTAGGCGAGAAATCTTAACTTCTACCCTCCATAACTCACAAACTATTAGATAACTCTTGTTAATATTTCTACCATTTAGGAAGAGTCAGCCAGTGAATAGGTGTGGGAATTTACGGCCCATTCTTTCTAGCCCTTTTTAAGTTACAGAGGAAAGAAGTTAAGACCTCTCGCCTACGTATAATGATCGGACTATAGCAAGGCACCATTGAGACTCCCATAAATAAACACATATACACTACATATCCCATAAATAAACACATATACACTACATATCCCATAAATAAACACATATACACTACATATCCCATAAATAAACACATGTACACTACATATCCCATAAATAAACACATGTACACTACATATCCCATAAATAAACACATATACACTACATATCCCATAAATAAACACATATACACGGTGGCCAGCACACAGTATAAACCTCCAGACACATAAAACACACATATACACACTCTTTCTATACACACACACACTCTCTCTCTCTCACTGGACTTCCATATACATACGTCATAAAAAGAGATACATTATGACTGAGTTCTCCTTCCTCTCTCTCTCTCTCTCTCTCTCTCTCTCTCTCTCTCTCTCTCTTTAAGAGAGAGCGGAAGGTGGAGATAGATCCTTCATAAGTGCTATCCTTTCCTCCCACTTTCCGTTATTCTTAGGGTTGCTATTTCTACTAGGATTAAGGGGAGATTTCCACTTGAGGGAGTTTTTTCTTGACTCCTTTCTCCCTCATGTTTAGCCCCATTGCTTTTCTAATTTTAAGACGTTCGCCCCATTATTTTTACGATTTTAAGAACTTTCAACCCATTTCTGTCAATTTTAAGACCTTTCGTGCCATTTAGGTGTCGATTTTATCCTGGCGAGCGATAGCGAGCCTGTAATTTAAGAGGAACCGGCTTTCAGCCGGGACATTTTTCTACCGAAAAATGTACACATTTATCTTTAAAGGGGCTCAAGGGGGTGTAATCTTAAGCTTGATGGATATCTAGAGACCAAACTAAAAACCTCCCCTTAAGTCCACCTCGCAGGGATTGTAAGCTAGATAGATACAATATTTTTTTTTTTTTTTTTTTTTTTAAAAGAGACAATGAACGGAGGAAGGAAAAACACAGATAAAACAAAAAGGTCCATGTGCCTAAAGGCATCCTCCATTCATAAAATGTTTGTAACAACTGGATTTAAACATTTGTAGATTGTAAGTTTGTGGAAAGCAATTCGAGGGAAGTGAATTCCAAAGAGTAGTAGCTCTGGGGATAAATGAATTCTGATAAGCAGAAGTTCTGCATTGTGGAGGAGAAAGTGTAAATTCATGGGCGCTCTCAGCTGCCCTAGTTCTACGGGGAAAGATGTGGAGAGGCGGCACAATTGAAGCAAGTTCCTCGGAACAATTGCCTTGAAAATATCTATAGAATAATGCAAGGGATGCAACGTTTCTTCGTATGGATAATGTAGGAAGGTCCTGTGTGATTGCAGGGTTATTGATTAATCTAATAGCTTTATTTTGAATTTTGTCCAACTGGCTCAATGCAACCACTCCACTTCCACCCCACAGAGGTGAACAGTAATCCATCTGAGAACGCACATGACTTTTATATATTACGGCCAACTGCTCGTCAGTGAAGAATTCTCGAACTCTGTACAGGAGTCCCAGTTTTTTAGAGGCATTCTTAGCAATGCTTCTAACATAATGTGTCCAGCTCAAGTTAGTAGTTAATGTTACACTGAGAATGTCAATACTAGGGGAAGTGGGAATATTTACATCATTAAAAAATATATGGGAGTCAGTGAGATTCTGTCGGTTAGAAAATTGAATGTACTTGGTTTTCTGTGCATTAAAGGAAACTAGATTCTTTTGTCCCCATTCATTAATTCTAGAAAGGTCCTGGTTCAGAGAAATTGCAGTGCTTATTTTTGAATTTATAAGATCGGGTTGGGTGAAAGAATTGGTAAATGTGAAGGAACTGTGGAGTGTTGAGTCATCTGCGTAGGAATGTATTGGATTATGAGTGGTAGATATGAGATCATTGATATGAATGAGGAACAGAGTTGGGGCCAAAACTGATCCCTGGGGAACACCAGCATTTATTGAGTGAAATTGAGAATAAAGGCCATCTACCATTACAATATTTTTCTGTTATGAAGATAAGAATAAATTAGTGGAACTAATGATGCAAGGCCGTAGTGTGACATCTTCGACAATAAGGATTGATGCCAGACTCTATCAAATGCCTTTGATATATCCAGTGCTATTGTATGTGTTTCACCATGTTGGTCTGTAGCTTGGTTGATTTGATGCGTAAGAAGGCAAAGAATGTCTGCAGTTGATCGACATCGTCTAAAACCATATTGCCTATCACTGATTAATTTATTATTCTCAAGATGCTTAATTATGTGATTATTTAATATAATTTCAAAGACTTTACCAAGAGTGGAAGTTATAGCTATTGGTCTGTAGTTTGATGGATCTGAAGAGGCACCTTTTTTAGGAACTGGATGGATGTTTGCTTCTTTCCAGGGTACTGGGAAGCATGAGGTATGAGTACACAGACGGAAAATGTTTGCCAATACAGGAGCGAGCACCAAGGAGCAATTCTTAAGTACTATTGGAGGAATTTCAAGTACCGGGTACACAGAAGGTAAGAACAGATTGAACGATAGATAGGCGAATGAAACAAATGGCTATAGACAAATAGATAACATTGATAGGCATATATTTATAGACAGAAAATAATTCAACGAAGACCTACACCGCAAATGGGACAGTCAGATTTTGTATTTTGTTTGTGTGTGTTCATTGCCTTATGTTATGTCGTCCCTATTCGGGCTCTGTCTTGAGTCCCCCCCCCCCCCCCCCAAAAAAAAAAGGAAAAGTGGGGATTGGGCCTGAGTAGCCTACATACATACATACATACATACATACATACATACATACATACAGTACATACAACACAGAATACGACACAAAGACATGGAAACAACATCCCCCGACCTGCATCCTGTCCTACAGACCTTTGAATAGAAATTCTGCCCCAATTATAAAAAAAATATACAATGATAACAATTAAATTAAATAATATAATTCAAAATGTATTATAGGTAACGCCAACGAACTTGACAATTTTCTTGACCCCTTAATTTCTCATAACTCAAAAGGGCCTAGAGCAAACTGGCTGTAAATATCCACACCTATTTCCTGGTGAAAATAAATGTCAGCTCGATTGCTTTCGTTAATTTTGAGTTAAGAGAAGTCAAGGGGTCAAGAAAATTGTCAAGTTCGTTGGCGCTACCTCTAGTGTTATTTATTCATAATATGTACGATTATGATTCTGCAAATACTTATGAAATACCTACCATTATCTGCCTTTAGCCAAACACAAAACTTCGTGTCAATCATTAACCCTTTGAAGATTATGACGCATTTTGACACTTTATTCTGGCTATCATTAGACGATTTTATAAAGCTTAGGAAAGGTCTGTGGAAAATAAAGGGGTAAACACTATCTCAATTACCCTCTGTCTTCCATCTACCCTTCCTAATTAACCCTCTGTCTTCCATCT
Source organism: Lithodes maja (assembly GCA_037953745.1). Classification (NCBI taxonomy): domain Eukaryota; kingdom Metazoa; phylum Arthropoda; class Malacostraca; order Decapoda; family Lithodidae; genus Lithodes; species Lithodes maja. The sequence goes on along the minus strand of JBAKBP010030112.1, from coordinate 9,213 downwards.
ACCCTTCCTAATTAACCCTCTGTCTTCCATCTACCCTTCCTAATTAACCCTCTGTCTTCCATCTACCCTTCCTAATTAACCCTCTGTCTTCCATCTACCCTTCCTAATTAACCCTCTGTCTTCCATCTACCCTTCCTAATCTGAACAAAATCGTCTAATAATTACCAGAAAACAGAAAAGAAATGTGTCATCGATCCTCAGAGGCTTAAGGGGGGTCACCGGCTTTTTTCTCTTTCTCTCCTTTTCTCTCTTTCTCTGTCTTGTCTTGTATCCATTCGGCCCCATTTAGCCAACTGTGTTAAGACGTTTATCCTCATCCAGGTATCGATTTCTTCCTGGCAAGCGATAGCGAGCCAGTATTGTATGGAGAATTCCGGCTTCGCCGAAGACATTTTTCTATCGAAAAATTTACAAATTTAGCTTGCTATCAAAACAAAAATATACAAATGCTGGCTCGCTACCGCTCACCAGGAAAATATTGACACCTGGATGGGGGTAAACGTCTTAAAACAGTAGGCTGAATGGGGCCGAATGGATACAAGCCAAAGAGAGAGGGAGAGAAAGAGAAAAAAAGCGAGGTGGGGCTCCCTTAAGACCTGCCAACCTACTGTATATGGGAAGGGTGCTGGGTTGCCAAAACGAAACACACTCTCGAAAACCAGGTATTGAGTGATGGAAGAAACCTGATATCCCCCAAATGTCTTCAATATCCTAGCAAATTTAACCTATTTCTTGTAAGGTGAAAGGTCGCATTGTGCTAAAAGTGTAGTCTAAAGCTGCTGTCACACGAGCGATTTTTCCGTCAATTTTCCATGAGCAACTTTTTTCTCGTATTATTTCGGGACATTTTCGCACTGGTATCGGTAACTAGACTGACGGTAGATTATGTTAGGCGGCTGAATTCTGATAAAGTGTTATCCTTTAAGCTTTCTAACCACAATTGCCCATACAAATTGCTCGAAAAACGGCTCGTGTGACACCGCCTTAATAGAAGACCCACCCTCCCACTATTCTTAAGGGGGCTTACCTTGTTTTTGTATTTGTTTACTTCTCGCTCTCTTTCCCTCTCTCTCTCTGGGTTGTATTAATTCGGCCCCATTCAGCCTACTGCTTTAAGACGGTTATCCCCATCCAGGTGTCGAGCATATTTAAAAAAAAACGAAATTGACAGCAGCCTCTCAACACTCTTCTCTGAGCTAGTGCCGATACAAATGGACAGTCCTGTATAGAATCAGAGTCGTAAAGATTCCAGGACGAGCTCAATAGAAAATTAAATTAAATTAATGAATGGCTAAATGTGTACATTTTTTTTCGATAGAACAAAGTCTCCGGCGAAGCCGGATTTCTTCATACAATGCTGGTTCGCTATCGCTCGCCAGGAAGATATCAACACCTGAATCGGGATAACTCTTAAAACAGTAGACTGAATGGGGCCGAATGGATACAAGTCAGAGAAAGAGAGAAAAGGAGAGATAACAAGCAGGTCACTCCCCTTAATTCCCTTACTTCCTTCTCACAGTATATTTCTCTCTCCTCACCTAAAATGTTCTGATGCCTTAACCCCTTCAGGACCAGGAAGTCTTTTTACCTCTGATTCTGGCTAATATTAGACGACTTCATGCAGTTTAAGAAGGATCTATATTACTGTGAGGGCTTATTGAGATAATATTTAGCCCTTTGAGTCACTGTGTATGGCCACCCTCGTAAGGGGAGTAAGGCGTCCGGCAATAGATAGATAGATAGAGTCATAGAGGTAGATTCCAAACTAAAGGAAATCGTCTAATGGTAACCCAAATATGATGAAATTTACGTCATGGTGCTGAAGGGGTTAAACAAGATTCTCCTCGTCATATTCCATTAATAACTTTTCCTTCTCCTTTCCTATAACCTCTTCCTTTAAACTTACCTTGGTGTAAAAACGTTATAATAATAAAGTAGGCCTAATAGTAACAAAATATAATCATAATAATAATAATAATAATAATAATAATAATAATATTAATCATATTAATAATACAAATAATAATAGTAATAATAATAAATAAAATTCATCATATGGGACAAATATATTTAAATAAATAAATAAATCATATTAGCCACATGCTTTAACCTCTTCTCCACGACATATCTGCCTTCCATGTCTTCACACACACACACACACACACACACGCCCGTAGCCTAGTAGGTAGAGCTCTCGTCTCACACACGAGGGGTCGGGGGTTCAATCCCCGGCCGGGCGGAGACAAATTGGGCTTGTCTCCTTTCATGTGTTAGCCTCAGTTCACCTAGCTGTAAATAGGTACCTGGAATAAGTGGACGACGTTGTGACGTCCCATCTGGGGTTGGCAAAAATGGTACAAGGCGAGATGGGTATCATATGGTTCACCTAAGCTGATGGCTACCTAAGCCTTCGGGCAAGACGGTACCGTCTATAGTGAGAATGGTACCATACAGATCCACCCTAAGCCTTCGTTTCCGATGTCGCCAATTGGCTAAAAATACAGACTACACACACATCCACAGCCATTCCAACGATACATATAACACCTACACATATAGGAGGCGGGAAATAACGAGCATGCTCACTCCCGCAATACAACTAGAGTAAGTACAACTAGAGTAAGTACACACACATACACACACACACACTTTCTTATATAGAACTCACACCAGACTAAACACCAAACCTCTCACTCATCCTCTCCTCACATTCCCACAAACATTCTCACCATCTATCTATAAAATCTCTCTCTCTCTCTCTCTCTCTCTCTCTCTCTCTCTCTCTCTCTCTCTCTCTCTCTCTCTCTCTCTCTCTCTCAACCATCTCCTACTTCCCGGTGTCATTTCCAGTGCCTGGTTTATGATCCAGCAGAAGATGAATAAAAGTATTGTTGTTGGTTGTGTGTGTGTGTGTCCGAGTGATGGATGGCCCCTCTACACACACACACACAAATATACAAATACACACACACACACATTCGGCCCCTCACGGTCGCCAAAGGTCGCATGTGACCTCGTAGTTAAGGTAGTATAAGCATTGTAATGTGTACCAAGGTTAAGAAAAACACCGTAGATTTGTTCAGCCTCACGGTTGAAAGTTACGAATAAACCGACAATTATTATTGTTATTATTATTATTTGTATTATTATTTGTATTATTATTATAATCACACACACACACTCTGTCTCACACACACACACACACACACACACACACACACACACACACACACACTAGCCTGGATATATTTCCTTAGTATCGGAACCTGAAAAACCCTCCAAATGTCCAAAATACCAAAGCATTTCCGGCCACTCAGAACCCATGTATATAACCCCCCCCCCCACACTATATACCCCGTCTTCCGCACTATAATGTAAACAGTACGCGTCTTTCAAAACCCACCACCCGTAAAGCTTCAATGGGGCCCCGTCCTTTATAGCGGCCGTGCTTGTGTACTTTAGATATTTATATACTGTATGTGTGTGCGTGTGTATGTGTGTGTGTGTGTGTGTGTGAGTGGGAGTGTATGTGGATTTTTTTTTTTATTATGGATCACCCGAAGACATTCAAATATATTATACTGTGCTCTCTCTCTCTCTCTCTCTCTCTCTCTCTCTCTCTCTCTCTCTCTCTCTCTCTGACTTACTGAATGCTTAGTATCTCTCTCTCTCTCTCTCTCTCTCTGACTTACTGAATGCTTAGTATCTATCTCTCTCTCTCTCTCTCTCTCTCTCTCTCTCTCTCTCTCTCTCTCTCTCTCTCTCTCTCTCTCTCTGACTTACTGAATGCTTAGTATCTCTCTCTCTCTCTCTCTCTCTCTCTCTCTCTCTGACTTACTGAATGCTTAGTATCTCTCTCTCTCTCTCTCTCTCTGACTCTCTCTCTGAGTTACTGAATGCTTAGTATCTCTCTCTCTCTCTCTCTCTCTCTGAGTTACTGAATGCTTAGTATCTCTCTCTCTCTCTCTCTCTCTCTCTCTCTCTCTCTGACTTACTGAATGCTTAGTATATCTCTCTCTCTCTCTCTCTCTCTGACTCTCTCTCTGACTTACTGAATGCTTAGTATATCTCTCTCTCTCTCTCTCTCTCTGACTTACTGAATGCTTAGTATCTCTCTCTCTCTCTCTCTCTCTGACTTACTGAATGCTTAGTATATCTCTCTCTCTCTCTCTCTCTGACTCTCTCTCTGACTTACTGAATGCTTAGTATCTCTCTCTCTCTCTCTCTCTCTGACTCTCTCTCTGACTTACTGAATGCTTAGTATCTCTCTCTCTCTCTCTCTCTGACTTACTGAATGCTTAGTATATCTCTCTCTCTCTCTCTCTCTCTGACTCTCTCTCTGACTTACTGAATGCTTAGTATCTCTCTCTCTCTCTCTCTCTCTCTGACTTACTGAATGCTTAGTATCTCTCTCTCTCTCTCTCTCTCTGACTCTCTCTCTGACTTACTGAATGCTTAGTATCTCTCTCTCTCTCTCTCTCTCTGACTCTCTCTCTGACTTACTGAATGCTTAGTATCTCTCTCTCTCTCTCTCTCTCTCTCTGACTTACTGAATGCTTAGTATCTCTCTCTCTCTCTCTCTCTCTGACTCTCTCTCTGACTTACTGAATGCTTAGTATCTCTCTCTCTCTGACTTACTGAATGCTTAGTATCTCTCTCTCTCTCTCTCTCTCTCTGACTTAGTGAATGCTTAGTATATCTCTCTCTCTCTCTCTCTCTCTCTCTCTCTCACTCTCTCTCTGACTTACTGAATGCTTAGTATATCTCTCTCCCTCTCTCTCTCTCTCTCACTCTCTCTCTGACTTACTGAATGCTTAGTATATCTCTCTCTCTCTCTCTCTCTCTCTCTCTCTCACTCTCTCTCTGACTTACTGAATGCTTAGTATATCTCTCTCTCTCTCTCTCTCTGAATGCTTAGTATATTCTACCTTAGCCTTATACAGCGTCATAATGTTGTATACACTGCAAATCTATTGTTTCACTGACCTATCTGGGTAATTGTGAATGGGTACTATACTATGGTGTTGGACCTCTGAATAAACTAGCCTCGAAGGGGGGAAATTATAAATGTCTGTTCTCTCTCTTCTTCTTTGCTATCCTTTCCTTCCACTGTCCCTTACTCTCGGGTTAGCTATCTCTACTAGAATTGTCTTGACCACCTCGCTGGGATCGTAAGGTCTGTGTGGTCAGTGTATATATGTAAATATCTCTCTCTCTCTCTCTCTCACATACATCCCTGACCTCCCATGTGTATAATTATTTCTCATTACGTACACTTAACTGCGTGTGTGTCTAACATAATAATTGATGAGGGCCAGTGCGCATTTAAGGGGGTAGTACTTCGGTTTTGGTCTATATATTTATAAATTTATTTATTTTTGAGTTTCCTCGTTAGACTTCCATCAAACTTCAAAAAAAAAAAAAAAAAAATCGACACCCTTTCAAGATAATTTTGTAAATTTTTCGGTAGGGCCGGTTCCTTCTAAAATTACAGGCTCGCTCTCGCTCGCCAGGAAAAATCAACACCTAAATGGCACGAAAGGTTCTGATATTGACACAAAAAATGAGGCGAAAGGTCTTAGAATTGCCAAATTAACAGAACGAACGTCTTAACATTTCAAAACAAATATGCTAATCATGAGGGAGAAGGGGTCCAGAAAAAGCGACTACTACCCCCTTAAACTGTGTACTTAATTTTTTTTTTCTTCACCAGTCAAGGGTCTCGGAGGTCATTTGGGAAGACCAGGAGTTGGTCTTAATATATCCTGTATTAGTTTATATTCGTTTGAGATTCATTATAATTTTTTGTTTTTCGTTTAATATAATATTATGCCTCCAATGCTAACTTATTAATATGTTAACAGTTTATTAATGTTATTGTCTTGGTGGTGTAATGGTTCGAGGGTTTATAAATCTGTGTGTAATAACCCAGGTTCGAATCCCGGTGGATCACATAATTATATGCTTTCATTAATTTCATTGGAGGGGTTTGGTGTTGAGGTGAAATTAATAAATTAAGATTACTAAGGTTCACTATCATTATTATGAAGATATTTCATATTTATTCTCCTTATTAATAGTTAAGAATTTTCTATTACAATCAAGCAACTGTCTGATACAGAAATACCGCATATTATACCACCTCCTCTACGTAGGGTGCGTAGTACCCGCCTTGCAACACAGTCCCACCCCTACTCTGTGCAACTCTCCAACCCAAGAGTGAAACGCTATTCTCAGACTTTCTTCTATTCAACTGCTGAGCTCTGGAACTCTCTCCCAGAATCAGTATTTCCCTCTTCCTATGATTTAAATTGCTTCAAACTCCGTGTGTCCAGGAATTTTAGCTCGAACGTCCCTTGATTTCGGCCCTGTCACTCTTTGAAATCTGGGGGAGGCACTCGCTGCAGGCAGTTATGCCTTTTGTCTCCCTCATTCACATAGACAAAACAAATATTAACATACATTATCAACTCTGTGTAAGCAGAGTTTGGTATCGCCCCCCGTATAGTGGGTACCACACGAAAAAAAAAATGTCTGTCGTCGTCGTCGTTGTCGTCCGTCTGTCTCGGAACTCCTCCTAGACCGTTGGACGGATTTTCACCAAATTTCACACAAACATTTGTTGCGTGAATGCAAAAGTCAGTCAAAAAAGATTTTTTAAATTTATGCAATAGCTATTATTTTAGGTCCAAAATATGGTTTTGCCCCCCCCCCCACCTCCCATACCCCCCCCCCCCCCAACCCTCCTGGACCCCCCACCCCCACCCCCACCCCCCAGCAATGATGGCGTTCTGGGAGCGAAAACATCTCGCTACGTATTTGCTAGGTTAAGTTAGTTTAGTTAGCATTAGAAGTGATGGTAGTAATATTTGGATTTATGGTGATAGTAGTGATAATGGTGATAATTGTAGTGATGATGGTTGTAGTTGTATTGATGATGATGACAGTAGTGATGATTATGACAGTAGTAGATATGATGGTGACAGTAGTAGTAATGATGGTCATAAAAGTAGTGATGATGGTGACAAGTAATAATGATAGTTGTAGTGATAATAATGACAGTAGTGATGATGATGACAGTAGTAGATATGATGGTGACAGTAGTAGTAATGATGGTCATAAAAGTAGTGATGATGGTGACAAGTAATAATGATAGTTGTAGTGATAATAATGACAGTAGTTATGATGGTAGTGACCATGGTGTGAGTATTAGAGATGATGGTGAGTAGTAGTGAGGATGGTGAAATTTGTAGTGATGATGATGATAGTTGTGGTGATGAAGTTCATAGTAATGGTGATGATGGCAGTAGTAGTTAATATGGTGACAGTAGAATAAATTATGGTAATATTTGTGACAGTAGTAATGATGATGGTTATAGTAGTAGTGATGATGTTAACAGTAGTAATTATGATTGTAAGATGGTGGTGATGATATTAGTAATGATGGTTGATAGTTGTAGTATCAATGATGATAGTAGTGATTAAGATGCTAGTGACAATGGACAGTGATTATGGTGAGAGTAGTAGTGATAATTGTAATTGTAGTAGTGATGATCATAGTAATGGTGATGATGACAGTACTCGTGATGATTGTGACAGTTGTAGTGATGATGGCAGTAGTAGTGATTATGTTGATTGTGATTGATGATGGTATTAGTAGTGAAGATGGTAACCCATCTCAGAGTTGGGTATGCCGTTTTGATTTTGGGCAAAACGGCACGTCTACTTTATTATTATTATTATTAATTCTGCGTAAGCAGAGTTTGGTATCGCCCCCCGTATAGTGGGTACCACACGAACAAAATGTCTGTCATCGTTGTCGTCGTCGTCCGTCTGTCTCGGAACTCCTCCTAGACCGTTGGACGGATTTTCACCAAATTTCACACGAACATTTGTTGCGTGAATGCAAAAGTCAGTCAAACATTTTTTTGAATTTATGCAATGGTTATGATTTTAGGTCCAAAATATGGTTTTGACCCCCCCCCCCCCCCCCCACCCTCCGGAACCATCTCGCTACGCATTTGCTAGGTTAAGTTAGTTTAGTTGGCATTAGAAGTGAAGGTAGTAATATTTGGATTTATGGTGATAGTAGTGATAATGGTGATAATTGTAGTGATGATGGTTGTAGTTGTATTGATGATGATGACAGTAGTGATGATGATGACAGTAGTAGATATGATGGTGACAGTAGTAGTAATGATGGTCATAATAGTAGTGATGATGGTGACAAGTAATGATGATAGTTGTAATGATAATAATGACTAGTGATGATGGTAGTGACGATAGTGTGAGTATTAGTGATGATGGTGAGTAGTAGTGAGGATGGTGAAATTTGTAGTGATGATGATAGTTGTGGTGATGAAGTTCATAGTAATGGTGATGATGGCAGTAGTAGTTATTATGGTGACAGTAGAATAAATTATGGTAATACTTTTGACAGTAGTAATGAATGATGGTTATAGTAGTAGTGATGATGTTAACAGTAGTAATGATGATTGTAAGATGGTGGTGATGATATTAGTAATGATGGTTGATAGTTGTAGTATCAATGATGATAGTAGTGATTAAGATGCTAGTGACAATGGACAATGATGATGGTGAGAGTAGTAGTGATAATTGTAATTGTAGTAGTGATGATGATCATAGTAATGGTGATGATGACAGTACTCATGATGATTGTGGCAGTTGTAGTGATGATGGCAGTTGTAGTGATGATGGCAGTAGTAGTGATTATGTTGATTGTGATTGATGATGGTATTAGTAGTGATGATGGTAACCCATCGCAGAGTTGGGTATGCCGTTTTGATTTTGGGCAAAACGGCACGTCTACTTTATCAACTCTGCGTAAGCAGAGTTTGGTATCCCCCCCCCGTATAGTGGGTACCACACGAAAAAAATGTCTGTCGTCGTCGTCGTCGTTATTGTTGTCCGTCTGTCTCGGAACTCCTCCTAGACTGTTGGACGGATTTTCACCAAATTTCACACGAACATTTGTTGCGTGAATGCGAACGTCAGTCAAAAAAGATTTTTTGAATTTATGCAATAGTTATGATTTTAGGTCCAAAATATGGTTTTACCCCCCACCCCCCAGCAATGATGGCGTTCTTAGTGTGTGAGCCCCGAAGGGGCTCACACACTAAGAACGCATTCGTTCTGGGGGCGAAAACATCTCGCTACGCATTTGCTAGGTTAAGTTAGTTTAGTTGGCATTAG
>JBAKBP010030111.1:0-26176 GCA_037953745.1 Lithodes maja | reverse complement strand
CTACGGCGATACCCCACCCCAATACAATAACACTCTACGGCGATACCCCACCCCAATACAATAACACTCTACGGCGATACCCCACCCCAATACAATAACTCTACGGCGATACCCCACCCCAATACAATAACACTCTACGGCGATACCCCACCCCAATACAATAACACTCTACGGCGATACCCCACCCCAATACAATAACTCTACGGCGATACCCCACCCCAATACAATAACACTCTACGGCGATACCCCACCCCAATACAATAACACTCTACGGCGATACCCCACCCCAATACAATAACTCTACGGCGATACCCCACCCCAATACAATAACACTCTACGGCGATACCCCACCCCAATACAATAACACTCTACGGCGATACCCCACCCCAATACAATAACACTCTACGGCGATACCCCACCCCAATACAATAACACTCTACGGCGATACCCCACCCCAATACAATAACACTCTACGGCGATACCCCACCCCAATACAATAACACTCTACGGCGATACCCCACCCCAATACAATAACACTCTACGGCGATACCCACCCCAATACAATAACACTCTACGGCGATACCCCACCCCAATACAATAACACTCTACGGCGATACCCCACCCCAATACAATAACACTCTACGGCGATACCCCACCCCAATACAATAACACTCTACGGCGATACCCCACCCCAATACAATAACACTCTACGGCGATACCCCACCCCAATACAATAACACTCTACGGCGATACCCCACCCCAATACAATAAAACTCTACGGCGATACCCCACCCCAATACAATAAAACTCTACGGCGATACCCCACCCCAATACAATAAAACTCTACGGCGATACCCCACCCCAATAACACTCTACGGCGATACCCCACCCCAATAACACTCTACGGCGATACCCCACCCCAATAACACTCTACGGCGATACCCCACCCCAATACAATAACACTGCACCTTATTAAGGGCAGATATCCACTTTAGGGATTTTTTTCTGGACCCCTTTCTCCTTCATGTTTAGCCCCATTGCTTTTGAGATTTTAAGATGTTCGCCCCATTAGTTTGGCGATTTTAAGAACCCTCGCCCCATTTCTGTCAATTTTAAGACCATTCGTGCCATTTAGGTGTCGATTTTTTCCTAGCGAGCGATAGCGAGCCTGTAATTTAAGGGGAATCGGCCTTCGGCCGGGACATTTTTCTACCGAAAAATGTACACATTTATCTTGAAAGGGGGTCTAGGGGGTGTTTTTGTCAAGCTTGATGGAGGTCTAGCGAGAAAACTGAGAAAACTGAGTCTCAATATAATAAATTAATATACTCCTAGACCAAAAACCATGCACTACCCCGTATAAAAACAACTCTAAGGCGCTACCCCACCCCAATACAATAACACTGCACCTTAACCTTGGGGAGGAGGGAGGGGTGGGGTGTGGGGTCTCTGTATTATTAGGTACCTTTTACTGATGGGGCGTTTGGCTGGGCCCTTTTCTCCCTCATGTTTAGCATATTAGTTTTGACATTTTAAGACGTTCGTTCCGTTAGTTTGGCGATTTTAAGACTTTTCGCCCCATTTCTTCGTCAATATTAGGAATGTTCGTGTCATTTAGGTGTCGAGCGAAAGCGAGCCTGTAATTTACGAGAAACCGACCGACATTTTTCTATCGAAAAATTTACAAATTTATCTTGAAGGAGGGTCTTGGGGGGGGGGGGGGGGGGGCTATTTTCTAAGCTTGATGAAGGTCTAGGGAGGACACTTTTAAAAAAAAAAAATTATGAACAGATGCATAAATGAGGCAATAAATACGCCCATCCCATCAACCCCATTAACTTGGAAGATCTGGCATATAAAATACTTGATCCGAAAACTTCCATAATATAATCTCCAGTTTTTCCTACATCCATCTCGTTCTTTCTTTCCGCCTTCTCTTCTTTTTCCTCCTTCTCCTCCTCATCTTCTTTCCTTATTCTCTTCTTTTCCCTCCTTCTCCTCATCTTCTTTCCTTATTCTCTTCTTTTTCCTTCTCCTCCTCATCTTCTTTCCTTATTCTCTTCTTTTCCTCCTTCTCCTCATCTTCTTTCCTTATTCTCTTCTTTTTCCTCCTTCTCCTCATCTTCTTTCCTTATTCTCTTCTTTCCTCCTTCTCCTCATCTTCTTTCCTTATTCTCTTCTTTTTCCTCCTTCTCCTCATCTTCTTTCCTTATTCTCTTCTTTTCCTCCTTCTCCTCATCTTCTTTCCTTATTCTCTTCTTTTTCCTCCTTCTCCTCATCTTCTTTCCTTATTCTCTTCTTTTCCTCCTTCTCCTCCTCATCTTCTTTCCTTATTCTCTTCTTTTCCTCCTTCTCCTCATCTTCTTTCCTTATTCTCTTCTTTTTCCTCCTTCTCCTCATCTTCTTTCCTTATTCTCTTCTTTTCCTCCTTCTCCTCATCTTCTTTCCTTATTCTCTTCTTTTCCTCCTTCTCCTCATCTTCTTTCCTTATTCTCTTCTTTTCCTCCTTCTCCTCATCTTCTTTCCTTATTCTCTTCTTTTCCTCCTTCTCCTCATCTTCTTTCCTTATTCTCTTCTTTTCCTCCTTCTCCTCATCTCTTTTCCTTATTCTCTTATTTTCCTCCTTCTCCTCATCTTTCTTCCTTATTCTCTTATTTTCCTCCTTCTCCTCATCTCTTTTCCTTATTCTCTTATTTTCTCCTTCTCATCTTTTTTCCTTATTCTCTTATTTTCTCCTTCTCCTCATCTTTCTTCCTTATTCTCTTATTTTCCTCCTTCTCCTCATCTCTTTTCCTTATTCTCTTATTTTCCTCCTTCTCCTCATCTCTTTTCCTTATTCTCTTATTTTCCTCCTTCTCATCTCTTTTCCTAACTTGGCTCTCTTATACAGTATATGTCCTAATTTTATTTGTCTCCTTTACATTCCTCTATCTGTTAATCATCTATTTTCTCTGTTCCATTATTCGATTTGTATTATCTCTCTCTTCTCCTCCTTTAGTTCTCCCACCCTTCTTAGTCTTTCTCTCTCCTGTCCCTTCTTCATCATATCATATTTCTACTCTCTTATTTGCATCCTAAAATATCTTTCTTCCATAATCCTCCTTTAGCTCTTCTTCTTCTTCTTACTCTACCTTCTCATTACTCCTTTCTCGGTCATAAATGTCGTTGCAAATCTTGTCTCCTCTCTTCCTTCTCATCATCATCCTTCTTCTTCTTCTTCTTCTTCTTCTTCTTCTTCTTCTCTTCCTCCTCCTCCTCAGTGTTAATAATCCAGTTAATATTCGCCAGTACAACAACGGTACTGCGAGTCACTCTCCCACGACACACGCAGCACCCCCCCCCCCCCCTTCTCTCTCCCACACACACACACACACACACACACATTACATATTATATATATATATATTTTTTTTTTAATATATATATATATATATATATATTAGGAGGGGAAGAGGGTGCGTGGATCAGATGTTTGCAGTAAGACAGTTATGCGAGAAGTATTTAGAGAAGCATAAGGAGATATTTTGGGCTTTTATGGACTTGGAAAAAGCGTATGATCGTGTGGACCGTGAAGCAATGTGGAAGGTGTTAAGGATTTATGAAATAGGAGGAAATTTGTTAGAAGCAGTTAAGAGTTTTTATGAAGGGAGCAGAGCATGTGTGAGAGTAGGAAATGGTGAGTTGAGTGAATGGTTTGAGGTAAAGGTAGGTTTGCGACAGGGTTGTGTAATGTCACCATGGCTGTTTAATATGTTTATGGATGGTGTGGTGAGGGAGGTGAAAAGGAGAACTATGGGAAGAGGATTGGGTTTAGTAGGAAAGAATGGTAGAGATTGGGAGTTGAATCAGTTGCTGTTCGCTGATGACACAGCATTGGTGGCGGATTCTGATGAGAAACTGCAGCGGGTAGTCAAAGAGTTTGGTGTGGTTTGTGGAAGGAGGAAACTGAAGGTGAACGTCAATAAAAGTAAAGTAATGGTGTGTAATAGGGGAGAGCATAGGGTGAATCTAGATGTGAGGCTGGATGGGGAAATATTGGAACAAGTAGAGTGTTTTAAATATCTAGGAGGAACAATAAGCAGGAGTGGAGGTATGGAAGTGGAGGTAAAACAGAGAGTGTGTGAAGGAAGGAAGGTTTTCGGAGCAATGGGAAGTATGTGGAAGACGAGAAATCTCCGGAGTGAAAGTAAAAAGTGCACTGTATCAAGGAATTGTTGTGCCAACAGTGATGTATGGGGCTGAGACATGGGCTCTGAAGAAAAAGGAGAAAAGAGGGCTGGATGTGATGGAGATGAGCTGCTTGAGGAGTATGTGTGGAGTTACTCGTAGAGACAGATTGAGGAATGAAGAGATACGTAGGAGAGTGGGGCAGCAGGAACATTTGTCAGCCAGAGTGGACAGAAGGGTGCTGAGCTGGTATGGTCATGTTGAACGAATGGGAGATGAAAGGCTTACAAAGAGAATATGTGAGTCAGGTACAAGGGGAGATAGAAGGGCAGGAAGACCCCCATTGAGATGGAGAGACTGTGTAAGAAAGGCTTTGGATGATAGAGGAATGACTATAGATCAGGCAGGGGAAGTGGTGGTGGACAGGAGTGAATGGAGAATGCTTGTGAATAGTTGAGTGAACACGTGGTCATTTGGAGTAAAGGGTCGGGCGCAAGTTGGACTAGATAATAGTCCATCAGGCGCCTGGCCCGGGGAGACGATTAATATGAAGGGTGTGCCTGGAAGCGTGGTGGGAGGGCTTGTGGCTTTGGCTCCGCTGCATGTCTGCCTGCCGAGATCGGAACCTCTCCGGGTGGTCAGGGGCCGGGGAAGTGCTGGAGCGACCTTGGTAACCCTGGTCTCTGGGTCTTCTCCTGGGTGGCCTGGATGTGTGAGAGTTTGTGTTTTTTATCTGTGTTTATTTTTTGTTTTATGTTGTTTTTGTGTTTTCCCTGTTCTTGCTCTGTCTTGAGTCGGCTACCCCCAAAATGGGGATTGGGCCTGAGCATATATATATATATATATATATATATATATATATATATATATATATATATATATATACATATATATAACAAATGCACGAGTTTCATTAATATATGTTTCTACCCTCACCGAACTTCCAAACACGGACAGTCAGAGAGAGAGAGAGAGAGAGAGAGAGAAGAGAGAGAGAGAGAGAGAGAGACAGGAAATTCCTCTGAGCCAGCCATCCGACCTTCACCCCTTCCAATCAATCACTTTCTTAGGTTGCTGTCTACCTTCTGCCAGTATTATCCAGCTTAGGAAGGACCTCTTGCGATGAAAAGCGTGTATATAAACCAATGTTACTTAAGGGGAGGTATTTAGTTTGTTCCCTAGACCTCCATCAAGCTTAAAATTACACCCCCTTGAGTCCCTTTCAAGATAAATTTTTACATTTTTCGGTAGGAAAATGTCCCGGCCGGAGGCCGCTTGCTCTTAAATTACAGGCTCGCTATCGCTCGCCAGGAAAAAATCGACACCTTAATGGCACGAAAGGTCTTAAAATTGACAGAAATGGGGCAAAATGTCTTAAAATGTCAAAACTACTAGGGCGAACGTCTTAAAATCTCAAAAGCAATGGGGCTAAACATGAGGGAGAAACGGGTCCAGAAAAAAATCCCTCAAGTGGAAATCTCCCCTTAAGCGGTGATGGGTTTTTTAGTTGGTTTATACATTTATTTAATAAAACCAAAATTAGTTTCCTCGCTAGAAATCCATCATGGTTAAACAAACACCTCTTAGAACTCCCTTCGAAATTAATTTGTACATGTTTTGTTATGGCACGAAAGGTCCTAATATTGAAAACAAAAATGGGTTGAAAGGTCTCAAAATCACCAAACTAAATGAAAAAACGTATTAAAATCTCAAAACTAATGGGGCTAAACATGAGGGAGAAGGGAGTCCAGAAAAAAACCCATCCCCTCCTAAAATGGGCCAATCTGACTACAGGTGTTCTGTTTCCTTCTAATTACCAGCCAGCGATATTATTTAGCTTAGGAAAGACGTCTCGGAAGGAAAGAAGTGGATTTAAATACATCACCAGTCTCACTTTTTAAGGCTAATGAGGCTAAACATGAGGGAGAATGGGGGACAGAAAAACACAACCATCCACACCCTTAACACTCACATACTCCTCTAAAATCACACACTCACACACTCACATTCTCTCTCTCTCTCTTTCTCTCTCACATGCACGCGCACGCACGCGCACACACGGAGATATTTCCTGAACCTGGATAAAAATACAAGTGATCTGAACCTACTGGAATGATCTGTGTGTGTGTGTGTGTGTGAGAGAGAGAGAGAGAGAGAGAGAGAGAGAGAGAGAGAGAGAGAGAGAGAGAGAGAGAGAGAGAGAGAGAGAGAGAGAGAGAGAGAGAGATGGAAAGATAAATATATAAACAGATATATAATAATAATAATAATAATAATAATAATAATATTTATTCAGTTAGCAATTTACAGAGTTGGTACCACCATGTACCAGCCTTGCATAATTCCAACTAAGGATAGCCCAATAAGGCCGTTAGGCGTATTTCCATTGGGGTCCTTGTGGGATTAGGTTAGCTGGGGAAAAGGGGAGGATAAAGAAATAGAGACTTTAGAGAAAGTATTTCTAGTGGGTTATTTTAAGATACCTTACATCCTATAGTAAATATCAGTAATCCATAATCAGTAATCATTTCAGTTTGGTTTGTCTATCTCTTATGTCGTATTTAGTAGTAGACATAAGCTTGGTGCTCCCTTCTCGCAGCTGTCCGGTTCAGGTGTTCCTTCAGGCTACGTCTGAAGGAATACAGTGTTCTCTTTTCACGGACTGAATGGGGTAGGTCGTTCCAGCCTTTGATGGCAGTGAAGAAGAATGTTTGCTTACCCTGTCCTTGGATTCTCGGGACCTTAAAATTAAACATCCTGTTTCTTGTATTATGTCCACTCCTCTCATTTTCTTTAACAAAATAATTCTTTAGCTACTTTGGAGCTCTGTCATAGAACATTTTGAAGGCATTAGTGAGCCTGATTTGTTTGGCCCTGTCAGAGACGTTGAGCATACCTAGTGACTGAAGTTGTTAGAGATAGATAGATACAGAGAGAGAGAGAGAGAGAGAGAGAGAGAGAGAGAGAGAGAGAGAGAGAGAGAGAGAGAGAGAGAGAGAGAGAGAGAGCGAGAGAGCAAGAGAGCATCACCATAGTATGTGCATGTATACCTGGCTGTGTGTGCGTGTGTAATTAAGGATTTCCTGTGTAAATGTCTGTAAGAACAAATTTCCACGGTTTTCTTACTAACCACCATCTTGTAAAGTTCGTATACGGCAGGCCTTTTAACCCCTTCTGTACCGACGTCCTCCTTGTAACTACTATTTATACTACTATTAGACGATTGTTCTTCAGTTTTAAAAGGGCCTCCAGCAATTAACAGGCTTCCAGCAATTAACAGGCCTCCAGCAATTAACAGGCCTCCAGCAATTAACAGGCCTCCAGCAATTAACAGGCTTCCAGCAATTAACAGGCCTCCAGCAATTAACAGGCTTCCAGCAATTAACAGGCCTCCAGCAATTAACAGGCCTCCAGCAATTAACAGGCCTCCAGCAATTAACAGGCCTCCAGCAATTAACAGGCTTCCAGCAATTAACAGGCCTCCAGCAATTAACAGGCTTCCAGCAATTAACAGGCTTCCAGCAATTAACAGGCCTCCAGCAATTAACAGGCTTCCAGCAATTAACAGGCCTCCAGCAATTAACAGGCTTCCAGCAATTAACAGGCCTCCAGCAATTAACAGGCCTCCAGCAATTAACAGGCCTCCAGCAATTAACAGGCCTCCAGCAATTAACAAGCCTCCAGCAATTAACAGGCCTCCAGCAATTAACAGGCCTCCAGCAATTAACAGGCCTTCAGCAATTAACAGGCCTACAGCAATTAACAGGCCTCCAGCAATTAACAGGCCTCCAGCAATTAACAGGCCTCCAGCAATTAACAGGCCTCCAGCAATTAACAGGCCTTCAGCAATTAACAGGCCTCCAGCAATTAACAGGCCTTCAGCAATTAACAGGCCTCCAGCAATTAACAGGCCTCCAGCAATTAACAGGCCTCCAGCAATTAACAGGCCTCCAGCAATTAACAGGCCTCCAGCAATTAACAGGCCTCCAGCAATTAACAGGCCTCCAACAATTAACAGGCCTCGAACTATCTTACTTAACCCTTTTTACCACCACAGATCCTTCTTAAACTGCACAAAATCCCTCAATATAGCTAAAATACAATGAAAAAGACGTCGCCGGTACAGAAGGGGTTAACCCAATCACATGGCGTTATCTTAATTACATTCTCAACAACACAAAGCGATTTTATTCATGTCAAGAAAGACCTTAGGAATCAAAGAGTTAAACACTATCTAAAGTAATCCTCCGAATTTCAGATACTTTCTTAATTAAAATACAAATATCTTGAAGGAGGGTCTTGGATGGGTGTTTGTTTTGCTAAGCTTGATGGAGGTCTAGGGAGGAAACTAAAAAAAAAAAAAAAAAAAAAAAAAAATTAACACATAAATACGCCTATCCCCACTTAAAGACTTGTTTTGTTTTTGTTATTTTGTTTTTTCTATGTGATTGAGGGAGGCAAAAGGCATAACTGCCTATAGCGAGTGCCTCCCCCATAGTTGAAAGAGTGACAGGGCCAAAACCAAGGGACGTTCGAGCCAAAATGCCTGGACACACGGAGTTTGAAGCTATTTAAGTCATAGGAAGAGGGAAAGACTGATTCTGGGAGAGAGTTCCAGAGCTCAGCTATTGAGTAGAAGAAAGTTTGAGAGTAACGTTTCACTCTTGGGTTGGAGAGTTGCACAGAGTAGGGTGGGATTGAGTTGCAAGACGGGTACCACGTGCCCTACGTAAAGGAGGTGGTATGCACTGGGATAGCTCTGAGGAACACTGATTATTATAGTAGCGATAGAATAGCGAGAGAGATGCAACAAGCTCCAATACGCGTTTCCGTTCTGTTTCTGGCTACTATTAGACGATTTTATTCAGATTAGTAACGGTATATGGAAGTCAGAGGGTTGATTGAGATAGTATTTACCCTTTTAATACCCACAGATACTTCCTAAGCTGCATAAAATCGTCTAATGATAGCCAACATAAACTGCTAAAACGCGTCAGAGCTTGAAAGGGTTAACTCGTGCACACATTCCTTCACGCACACAAACAATCAGTCTAAAATTAGTCGTCTTCTCTGCTTCCTTTCTATCCTTCTTCTTTCTATCCCTCTATCCTTCTTCTTTCTATCCCTCTATCTATCCTTCTTCTTTCTATCCCTCTATCTATCCCTCTATCTATCCTTCTTCTTTCTATCCCTCTATCTATCCTTCTTCTTTCTATCCCTCTATCTATCCTTCTTCTTGCTATCCCTCTATCTATCCTTCTTCTTTCTATCCCTCTAGCTATCCTTCTTCTTTCTATCCCTCTATCTATCCTTCTTCTTTCTATCCCTCTATCTATCCTTCTTCTTTCTATCCCTCTATCTATCCTTCTTCTTTCTTTCCCTCTATCTATCCTTCTTCTTTCTATCCCTCTATCTATCCTTCTTCTTTCTATCCCTCTCTCTATCCTTCTTCTCTCTTTATTCTTCTCCTCTTCTCTCCTTCTTCTTTCTATCCCTCTATCTATCCTTCTTCTTGCTATCCCTCTATCTATCCTTCTTCTTTCTATCCCTCTATCTATCCTTCTTCTTTCTATCCCTCTATCTATCCTTCTTCTTTCTATCCCTCTATCTATCCTTCTTCTTTCTATCCCTCTATCTATCCTTCTTCTTTCTATTCCTCTATCTATCATTCTTCTTTCTATCCCCCTATCTATCCTTCTTCTTCTTTCTATCCCTCTATCTATCATTCTTCTTTCTATCCCTCTATCTATCATTCTTCTTTCTATCCCCCTATCTATCCTTCTTCTTTCTATCCCTCTATCTATCCTTCTTCTTTCTATCTCTCTATCTATCCTTCTTCTTTCTATCCCTCTATCTATCCCTCTATCTATCCTTCTTCTTTCTATCCCTCTATCTATCCTTCTTCTTTCTTTCCCTCTATCTATCCTTCTTCTTTCTATCCCTCTATCTATCCTTCTTCTTTCTATCCCTCTCTCTATCCTTCTTCTCTCTTTATTCTTCTCCTCTTCTCTCCTTCTTCTTTCTATCCCTCTATCTATCCTTCTTCTTTCTATCCCTCTATCTATCCTTCTTCTTTTTATTCCTCTATCTATCCTTCTTCTTTCTATCCCTCTATCTATCCTTCTTCTTTCTATCCCTCTAGCTATCCTTCTTCTTTATATCCCTCTATCTATCCTTCTTCTTTCTATCCCTCTATCTATCCTTCTTCTTTTTATTCCTCTATCTCCCTCTATCTATCCTTCTTCTTTCTATCCCTCTATCTATCCTTCTTCTTTTTATTCCTCTATCTATCCTTCTTCTTTCTATCCCTCTATCTATCCTTCTTCTTTCTATCCCTCTATCTATCCTTCTTCTTTCTATCCCTCTATCTATCCTTCTTCTTTTTATTCCTCTATCTATCCTTCTTCTTTCTATCCCCCTATCTATCCTTCTTCTTTCTATCCCCTTATCTATCCTTCTTCTTTCTATCCCTCTATCTATCCTTCTTCTTTCTATCCCTCTATCTATCCTTCTTCTTTTTATTCCTCTATCTATCCTTCTTCTTTCTATCCCTCTATCTATCCTTCTTCTTTCTATCCCTCTAGCTATCCTTCTTCTTTCTATCCCTCTATCTATCCTTCTTCTTTCTATCCCTCTATCTATCCTTCTTCTTTTTATTCCTCTATCTATCCTTCTTCTTTCTATCCCCCTATCTATCCTTCTTCTTTCTATCCCCTTATCTATCCTTCTTCTTTCTATCCCTCTATCTATCCTTCTTCTTTCTATCCCTCTATCTATCCTTCTTCTTTCTATCCCTCTATCTATCCTTCTTCTTTCTATCCCTCTATCTATCCTTCTTCTTTTTATTCCTCTATCTATCCTTCTTCTTTCTATCCCCCTATCTATCCTTCTTCTTTCTATCCCCTTATCTATCCTTCTTCTTTATATCCCTCTATCTATCATTCTTCTTTCTTTATTCTTCTCCTCTTCTCTCCTTCTTCTTTCTATTCCTCTATCTATCCTTCTTCTTTCTATCCCTCTATCTATCCTTCTTCTTTCTTTATTCTTCTCCTCTTCTCTCCTCATATCCATTTTTCTCATTATTATTCTTTTTTCTTTCTCTCATTTCCCCCTCCCCCTCCTCCTTCGCTCTATGTGCAGCGAACCCGGTCGGAAGATTTGCTTTTAAAGTACCAGCAGCTGATCAAGTCGTTTAAGGAGAAGTCATCAAGGATCATCGTCTCAGGAATCGTCCCCCGGCTCGGTGTAGAGAGCCGATTTTACAACATAGCCACCAGCACAAATCGTTGTCTAGCAAACCTCTGCAGGAAGGAGAACGTGGGATTCGTCGACACCTGGGACAATTTCTACTACGATGACTATTTGTTTTCGGACGATGGAGTTCATCTGAACCAGGTGGGAGCAGCACGTTTTGGGCGTCTTCTCAACGATGCGGTGAAGGATTTTCGGAGAAGAAATCGACTCAGCACAGGACAACCAGGAAGGAGGACCGAAGACAGCGAGGACGGCAACCTACAAAGGAATTAAATACTAATCCGTCAAGAACCGCGAATTTGGATAAATCTCCACCAACACGACCCAAATTCAAAACCGTCAGGGATAACGACCGAGGACCGAGGACAGCCATGAATGTAAATGTAGATCCGACCAGAACCAAAAATTCGATGAAAGAACGTTCTGCGAGTTCTAAAACCGCAACTTTAAAGGTTTTCTATGCAAACGCTCGTAGCATACGCAATAAATTTATAGATTTAGAGGAACTAGTGTTTACAGAAAATTATGATGTGATTGGCATAACAGAATCTTGGCTCAATACAGAAGATAGAGACTTTTTAGCAGAGTATTCACTTCCCGGTTATGTAATGTTTGAGAACAGCCGAATAAATAAAAATGGAGGTGGCGTTTTATTTTATATCAAAGAAAGTCTTAACCCGACCCTCGTGTCAAAACCTCAAATTGTGAACGTCGACACATCTTTTGTGCTAATAAAGAATAATAAAGGTACAAAAATAATACTTGCGTTAATATACAGACCTCCAGCTCAATCAGTGCAAACTGACCGAGAAATTTACGAACAAATTGCAGATGTAAGTAACTCACAAGATACCGTAATTTTTGGCGACTTTAATTTACCTGTGACCAAGTGGGGCGATACTCTTACTTCACACTCCGGACATGACTTGTATACGAACTTGCAAGAGAGTTCGCTTTATCAATTTGTTCGAACGCCGACCCGTGGTAATAACGTTCTTGACATTGTACTTGCAACAAAAGAAGAATTGATAGAGAATTTGAATGTTGGTGATGAATTCAGTAACAGCGACCATCGTACGATAACTTTCACTTTAAAGTTTACTAGTAACGAACCAAATAGTAGCATCGAAAAAGTCCCTAATTTCAAGAAAGCAAACTTCCATAAACTTAGAGCTATGTTTAAAGAAACTGACTGGAGCTTTTTAATTAACAATAACGATATAAATACATCTTGGAAGTTATTCGAAACCACTTACCTAAAAGCAGTGCAAGACTGCATACCATCGAAAATACGGCGTCCAGGCCATAATAATAAGCCCAAATGGTGGAATAAAGATATTTCAAACTGCCTGCTTGCTAAAAAATTTGCTAATGATAGATTAAAATCCTCACAAAATGACGAAGAACGGGTGAAATTTGTAGAGCTACGACGCAAAGCCAAAAAGTTAATTAAGCAAAGTAAAAAGACCTTAGAGTTACATATTGCGAATCAAAGTAAAACAAACCCGAAAGAATTCTATAGTTATATCAGAAAGAAAAAAGTAGTTACTTCAACTGTTGGACCGTTAGTCGATGAAAAAGGAGAATACACCAAAGACGAAGTACAAATGAGTAATGCCCTCAATACCTTCTTTGCATCAGTTTTTACAACCGAAGACCTCAGTGATATCCCTACACCATCGCCGATTCAGATTGATAATTCAGATCTTCTAAGCAATATTACCGTTACAGAGAGAGAAGTATTGAATTGTTTAGATAAACTCAAAGTAAATAAAACGCCAGGACCTGATACAATCTCGCCTAGAGTTCTAAAGGAAGCTAAGAATGAGCTCTCCAAACCACTGACATTACTATTCAATAAATCCTTGCAGTCTGGAACTATGCCTGATCAGTGGAAGCTAGCCAACGTAACACCGATATTCAAAAAAGGCAGCAAATCCCTACCCAGTAACTATCGTCCAATTAGCTTAACCTCAGTTGTATGTAAAATGCTAGAAACGGTCATACGAGACAGACTCGTAAATCACTTAGAGGAAAATAACATACTTAAAGATACTCAACACGGCTTTCGTAAAAAACGTTCCTGTTTAACAAACCTCTTAGACTTCTTCCACGATATCCTCAACCTCTACGATGAGAGTAAAGCTGTAGATATTATATACCTTGATTTTCAAAAGGCCTTTGACAAAGTTCCCCACAAACGTTTACTGCTAAAACTAAAAGCGCATGGAATACAAGACGGTGTGTTGAAATGGATAGAAAATTGGCTCAACAACAGAAAGCAAAGAGTAGTCATAAACGGTAAGGCATCTAAATGGACCAATGTAAGTAGCGGGGTACCCCAGGGATCGGTACTAGGACCAATTCTCTTTCTAATTTACATCAACGACATAGATGAGGGTCTCACCTGCACAATCTCAAAATTTGCTGACGATACAAAAATTGCAAATAGCGTACTCTCAAAAGAACAAGTTGACGATATGCAACACAATCTAGATAAATTGTCATGTTGGGCCCAAATTTGGCAAATGAGTTTCAATGCGGATAAATGTAAAGTACTACATGTCGGATACCTAAATGAGAAAGCAAACTATTCGATGAATGGCACTCAGCTTAAGAATGTAAACAGAGAAACTGATCTGGGAGTAACAATATCGAGTAACCTAAAACCGAGTCAACAATGTTCAGAAGTTGTTAAGAAGGCAAACAAAATAATTGGCTTTATAGGCAGGTCATTTGAGCATAAATCCAAAGAAGTTATCCTAACCCTTTACAATTCCTTAGTCCGCCCTCTTCTGGAATACTGCGTTCAATCCTGGTGCCCTTATTACCAAAAAGATATAAACAAGCTAGAACGAGTTCAACGTAGAGTTACCAAAATGATACCTAGCCTAAAGAACAAACCATACGAAGAGCGTCTTAGAGAATTAAATCTATTTCCTTTAACCCAGCGCAGATTAAGAGGCGACTTAATTCAAGTGTTCAAAATCATCAAAGGCATCGACAATATGAACTGTAGTAAGTACTTCACTATCAACCAATCTAATTACACACGGGGAAACGGTTGCAAAATTATTGGTAAATCTTTTAACTCGCACGAATCTAAGAATTTCTTCTTCAATCGAGTTGTCAACTTGTGGAATGGGCTTCCCCGAAACGTTATAGACTGCAGCACCGTTGATTCATTTAAATTCTGCCTAGACAAATATCTCGCATCAAACCCGCGACTGACTGCGTTTGTAAATGAATAACTTTATCCTCCCCTCAGTTACTAACCCATATGTCCCCTACTAACTTCCTAGTCCTGCCACGTTAGTGGCAGGGCAGTAGTTCCCTTTCCAATGTTCCCTTACCCACTCTAAACCACTGTTTGGACACTTGATCCTCAGTGTTTTGGAGGACAAGCAGCCTAGAAGGGTCACTAGATCTGTTGTTGCTTGATTTCCTTTGTACTCCTTTGTACTCCTTTGTACCTTTACATTATTTTATTATCTTCGTATTACCTCCTTTCTATCTCTTGTCCTCCTTTCTCTCTCTCTCTCTCTCTCTCTCTCTCTCTCTCTCTCTCTCTCTCTCTCTCTCTTTCTTTCGCTAGCTATCCTCTTCTCTCTCCATCCCTTCAGTTCCCTTTCTTTCGCCTTCGCTCCTCTCCTCTGCCCTCCTCTCCTCTTCTCTCTCTCTCTCTCTCTCTCTCTCTCTCTCTCTCTCTCTCTCTCTCTCTCTCTCTCTCTCTCTCTTTCTTTTACTGGCAGCATATAGTACCACCCTTGCATTCCTCCACGCCTTACAATCCACCTCAGCGTAACACAGTAACACATCCTATTACAGTACTTCTATTGGTGTCCACTTGTCTTATCCATCATTCTCTCTTTATAAATCATTCCTCTTCCTCTTGTAGTTTTATATATATATATATATATATATATATATATATATATATATATACTGTATATATATATATATATATAATCTCTCAGTGGGGATCGAACCCTCGACCATCAGGACGATAGCCGACGCTTTAATCAATTACACCACGGCAGTCTTGATTAAAGCGTCGGCTATCGTCCTGATGGTCGACGGTTCGATCCCCACTGAGAGATTAGAAACATTTAGTGGCTCACGTGTATTTGTGATATATTCTCAATATATATATATATATATTGAGAATATATCACAAATACACGTGAGCCACTAAATGTTTCTAGTCTCTCAGTGGGGATCGAACCATCGACCATCAGAACGATAGCCGACGCTTAATCAATTACACCACGGCAGTCTAAAAGACACTCAGCCTTCTATCCTATTTATGTTAGGGAGAAGGGAAACCCACTAGGCGAATATATTTCAATTCAAACCTAGTTGTAGGATCCATATTTCCAGAATACCATACACGGATTTTTGAGTGTCCCGACGCAACTCGGGTTGAAATTGATTTCATTTATCTAACCCACAAAGCATGAGAGTTACAAATATTGAGAATATATCACAAATACACGTGAACCACTAAATGTTTCTAGTCTCTCAGTTTCTGGAAATATGGATCCTACAACTAGGTTTGAATTGAAATATATTCGCCTAGTGGGTTTCCCTTCTCCCTAACATAAATAGGATAGAAGGCTGAGTGTCTTTTAGACTGCCGTGGTGTAATTGATTAAGCGTCGGCTATCGTTCTGATGGTCGATGGTTCGATCCCCACTGAGAGACTAGAAACATATATATATACTGTATATATATATATATATATATATATATATATATACTGGTATATATATATATAGCGGACGCGAATCATTTCCCCATATAATAGGGAATTCCTGTGTATTTGCAAGAGAGAGCTGAAGAATCTTTTTTATCTATTTCACTCCAACACCAAACCCCTCCCAAAAATATTAATGAAAGCAAGCATGTGATCCACCGGGATTCGAACCTGGGTTACCACATACAGATGCAGATCAAATATATAGGAATACCCTATGGCCAATACACAGGCATTCCCTATGGGGATATGTTTCGCGACCACTCTGTATATATAAAGGTATATACTGTATATATATATATAAAGGTATATACTGTATATATAAAGGTATATACTGTATATATATAAAGGTTTATACTGTATATATAAAGGTATATACTGTATATATAAAGGTATATATTGTATATATAAAGGTATATACTGTATATATAAAGGTATATACTGTATATATAAAGGTATATACTGTATATATAAAGGTATATACTGTATATATAAAGGTATATACTGTATATATAAAGGTATATACTGTATATATAAAGGTATATATTGTATATATAAAGGTATATACTGTATATATAAAGGTATATATTGTATATATAAAGGTATATACTGTATACCTGCCTTGCGTCACATCATCCATGTTAAGGGGAGATTTCCACTCGAGGGATTTTTTTCTGGACCCCTTTCTCTCTCATGTTTAGCCCCATTGCTTTTTAGATTTTAAGACGCTCGCCCCCTTTAGTTTGGCGATTTTAAGAACTTTCGCCCCATTTCTGTCAATTTTAAGAACTTTCGTGCCATTTAGGTGTCGATTTTTTCCTGGCGAGCGATAGCGAGCCTGTAATTTGAGAGGAACCGGCCTTCGGCCGGACATTTTTCCACCGAAAAATTTACAAATTTATCTTGAAAGGGGGTCTAGGGGGTGTAATTTTAAGCTTGATGGAGTTCTAGGGAAGAAACTAAATACCTCCCCTTAAGGGGTCACGTCTACTGTATGTCCACATACATAGCCCCTTATACCTACACACCCTCGGACCACCTCAAGGACGCCGCAAGCACCGTTATTAATGCCCACTTACATTACCACGTTCAGGGGGTTATTAATTCTGAGTTATATCCTGGGGCCGATATTATTTTTTTATGCAACCGAGATGAGCAGTTTAGGCATATAAATAATTGGGTATCTGGTCCTCTTTATTTTATGTTGTTGTTGTTGTTCCCCAAGCTGCCTGGCCGAACAGCCCCAAGACCCCGAGCAATTCCAAGGCCATAACTGAGCGCCCCCACAGAACCCTCCCTGCCGACCACAATAAAGCCTGGGTGACCGAAGTCACTCCATGGCGGGGAGCTGAGGAGGGTGCGGAAACGGGGCCCTGGGTGGGGCTTTGGTTTCTTTGTTTTATGTTAAAATCCCCGGCCGGTTCCTCTTAAAAATACAGGCTCGCTATCGCTCGCCAGAATAAAATCGTCACCTAAATGTCACAAAAGGTCTTAAAATTGACAACGAAATGGGGTGAAAGGCGTTAAAATCACCAAACTAATGGGTCGATACGTCTTAAAATCTGAAAACTAATGGGGGTAAAATTGAAGGAGAAGGGATGCAAGAAAAACTAACCAACCCCCTTCAACAAGAAAGGGAGATTATCGTATATGATAATATGTAGAGTCAGTATTGGAGTATGTACGATCCTGAACCACAATACCTGCACACCCATTATATTATATAGTGAATCCCAACGTGACCGTATAATGTACCGTAATAGTGTGTTATATCGCAGATGCTTCAGATAAGGGAAGATTTCCACTTGAGGGACTTTTTTCTTGACTCCTTTCTCCCTCATGTCTAGCCCCCTTGCTTTTGAGATTTTAAGACGTTCGCCCGATTATTTTGGCGATTTTAAGAATTTACGCCCCATTCTGTCAATTTTAAGATCTTTCGTGCTATTTAGGTGTCGATTTTATCCTGGCGAGCGATAACGAGCCTGTAATTTAAGAGTAACCGGCCTTTGGCCGGAAAATTTTTCTACCGAAAAATGTACACATTTATCTTGAAAGGGGGTCAAGGGGGTGACATTTTTAGATTGCTGGAGGAGTAGGAAACAAACTAAAAACCTCCCCTTAATATCCAGATCTTCCCAAGGGTTTCTACATACCTGTACTATGATTCGCGACTGTACGGAAGGTAGGAAGTAGGTTGTATAAAGCCAGTGTCACAAGGCCAGATTTTTTTTTTTTTTTTTAATTATTATTATTTTTTTTTTTTACCCGTAGCCTGATACCGATTTTGGTTATTAATTGCTTAGGCCATTTTTGCTTATTTTACCTTGATTGTGTACGTAATTGGTGTACGTAATATGTGTACGTAATTTGTGTACTCTTTTGACTTTCATAAACTCCAGGTGTCACCAGGTGGAGGGGTTATCGGTGGATCAGAACATGCTCTAAGGAAATTATTTGGGGTTTATCTCAAGGTCTGGGCAAGAAACTGGGTGTATTTTGCATGCACCCAGATAAGGCAGGCATGGTGTCATGAACTGTCTGGGTGGTAAGATTATGTTGGGTTACAATTGGTCCAAAGACTACATTTACACCCACACACCCCCTCACACCCACACCCACACCCACATAATATATACACGCGATATATATATATACGCACACTTTCTTGGGAGGGGGACGGGGGGAGAATATATATCACTTCATACAAATACATCGGATGAAGACAAACCACTGATCGCAAATACAATCAGTATAAAATATATAAGCTAAGAAACGATAAAATGCAGCTTTTAGACACGCACACAAAGTAAACCGTATATTTTAATCCGGTTCTCAAAGTATCGATATAACTCCATTATGCAATGTTGTTAACGTACTGCTGACTCACATTATTTACTTCCTCAAAATTATTATTATATATTGTTTTGATAATTAATGTGTTTTGCTAAGACACAAATTCAAAAGTAAAATTGTGATTCAGACTTCCACACATCATAAATTTGCGAAGGTTTCTTAGCCTTTATCCTCTTGTAAAACCCAGTGCAAATATAGGCACAGGCAAACACACAAACACACTCTCTCTTTCCAAGTTGAAATGCAAATGAAATATTCGCAGTAAAATACCTTTGTACAAATACATATATGTTAGCGTGCGACACACACACACACACATTATATATATATATATATATATATATATATATATATATGTGTGTGTGTGTGTGTGTGTCCAGGCATTTTGGCTCGAACGTCCCTTGATTTTGGCCATTTTGGCTCGAACGTCCCTTGATTTTGGCCCTGTCACTCTTTCAACTCAGGGAGAGGCACTCGCTACAGGCAGTTCTGCCTTTTGCCTCCCTCACTAACATAGAAAAAAAAATATATATATACAGTATATACTGTATATATAGGCTATATACATACAGTTGTACACAAATTAAAAATAGGAATTATTTAGCCGAGCACAAATCCACACACACTTTATAACTAAACCACACAGCTAAGAACAAGAGTTAACCTTAACCAACACGTCATCACCTTAAAGCTTCACTATACTAATAATATATTCCGTATTAAATTATCCGAGGCTGCCATTAACGCCAAGGATTATCTTTATATTTGCTTTGTATATATATTTTTTCACAACCTTGAAGAGACCGTGACCAGAGATGAGGGGGGTGGCGGTGTGTGGCAACTCAATAACATAGATGAGGGGGGTGGCGGTGTGTGGCAACTCAATAACATAGATGAGGGGGGTGGCGGTGTGTGGCAACTCAATAACATAGATGAGGGGGGTGGCGGTGTGTGGCAACTCAATAACATAGGTGAGGGGGGTGGCGGTGTGTGGCAACTCAATAACAGAGATGAGGGGGGTGGCGGTGTGTGGCAACTCAATAACATAGATGAGGGGGGTGGCGGTGTGTGGCAACTCAATAACATAGGTGAGGGGGGTGGCGGTGTGTGGCAACTCAATAACATAGATGAGGGGGGTGGCGGTGTGTGGCAACTCAATAACATAGATGAGGGGGGTGGCGGTGTGTGGCAACTCAATAACATAGGTGGGGAAGTAATGTGGTTTTCTATTATACTATCTTATTAAATATACATCTTACGCTATATAAACAAGCGTTGGGAAGCACCGAAGGCTTAATCCAGATCAACAGCCAGAATAATAACAAGAACAACAACAACAGGAGTGAGACGAGAGGTAATAAGCTAGTGCTGGTTCCCGACGGAGGCAAAAAGGAAGTTCTAACAATAATGTATATAACATATTTTAGTTCTAACAATAATGTATATAACATATTTTAGTTCTAACAATAATGTATATAACATATTTTAGTTCTAACAATAATGTATATAACATATTTTAGTTCTAACAATAATGTATATAACATATTTAAGTTCTAACAATAATGTATATAACAGTTCTAACAATAATGTATATAACAGTTCTAACAATAATGTATATAACATATTTTAGTTCTAACAATAATGTATATAACATATTTTAGTTCTAACAATAATGTATATAACATATTTTAGTTCTAACAATAATGTATATAACATATTTAAGTTCTAACAATAATGTATATAACAGTTCTAACAATAATGTATATAACAGTTCTAACAATAATGTATATAACATATTTTAGTTCTAACAATAATGTATATAACAGTTCTAACAATAATGTATATAACATATTTTAGTTCTAACAATAATGTATATAACATATTTTAGTTCTAACAATAATGTATATAACATATTTTAGTTCTAACAATAATGTATATAACATATTTTAGTTCTAACAATAATGTATATAAAATATTTTAGTTCTAACAATAATGTATATAACATATTTTAGTTCTAACAATAATGTATATAACATATTTTAGTTCTAACAATAATGTATATAACATATTTTAGTTCTCAAGCTTTCCATAAGAACAGTATTACAAGTTTGAGGCATATTACAAAAAGTCAATACACAGTATATATATATATATATATATATATATATATATATATATATATATAGTACATACTTTAGTATATCAATGCAAAGACAAAGGTCATTCATTTGCCTCACACATTAGGTTATTCATTATGACGAGGTTAGATATTTCAAGACCTAGTTTCTTGTCACTAAGAAAGGGCCAGAGCAAACGAGCTGAGCATGTCCACACAATTTTACTGGCTAACTCTTCCCAAACACTGTAGTACAAATATCAGGTCCATTTTTCAAGTGCTGGTTTGAGTTATGTGACTGTGCTGTAGGTCCTGCGTCAAAGGTCTAGTTCAGGGTTGACAATTTAGCTACTTTCAGCAAGATCTAGAGGTATTTACTTCGATCTAGAGGCCATTTATTACATCTAGCGACATGAATTCTAGCGATATTCTGTAGATTTGAGCCATTTTAGAGCAATATTGTAGAGATTGTGCCATTATTCTAGCGATTTTCCACTAGATTTGAGCCATTTTAGAGCGATATTGTAGAGATTTGTCATTATTTTAGCGATTTTCGGCATTTACTTACTATCTAGCGGACTTAATTTGGTAACCCTGGTCTAGTTAGTGAGTGCGGCAGCCAGCCATAATAAAACCTAATAATTATGTTGGTCCCTCATAATTCCTTTGTTACCTCAAGCCATAAAACATATTCCAGTGTCCTGTCGTACACAGGGAGGATCTACTCAACTCTGGCACGTATACACTGTAAACAATAGTTAGTGAGTAGGTAGGTAGGTGGGTAGGTAGGTATATAGGTGGGTAGGTGGGTGTTGTGACGCATGCCGAGTATGAGCATGCTGTACAGAACGCTCAGTCAGGCCCCACTCTCGCTAGGATCGTCAGGGCAGGAACTTTGGCTGTAGTCTGTGTAGAGTTTCCTAACTCAGTTTATGTGAACCGTTGTACTATAAGTATTATAATTATGTATTTTGTTTTCTTCTAAGTCAACGAGTTCTATTTTATATCATTAGATATAAGTATTGTGTGTGGGACTGATACATAATGATGAGAGAGAGAGTTATGTAACGACGGCCAGTGAGCGCGCCACGAGGTGTGTAGGCCTCACTCCCTCCTCCTTCCTCCCTCCTCCCTCATCAAGCGCGTGGGAAATCCTTTGTCGATCCCAGATTGAGGGAGAATATGACGTCATGATTGCCAGTGGGCGGTCCTTAAGTAGTTTGAGATATGCCGCTAGAGGGCCGAGTATAAAAAGAGAGGTTCTTGCCACCATTCTTCAGAACTCATCAGGCAGAGCGACTTCTCATATCCCTTGCAACTATCCATATTCTTCCGACTGATGTGAACTTTCTCTACTCTCTGAACAGCCTATCTTCTTCTCTTCTCGTCCCTTTTTAACCAATGACCCCTTTGGTGCAGATTTAGTCAGCCAAAGTATTATCGCTTGAGTTCTCACGAGATAAGTGCCTGTTAGATAGCCTATTTTTGGAAGGGTTAACTAGAATAGGATTGATTGATGTTTGTTGCACTCGTATATGCATTTCCCTGTGTGCGATTATTCATGTTCCTGTTTTCTACTGGTTTAGGCAATGCTAGACTGGGATAGGGTTTCTGAGTTGTGATTTCCTATGAGTACTAGGTTGCGGTTGAACCAGTACAATTGCAACGGAGACGTGGAACGCCTAGGTGGTCTTTCTGACTGTGTACCGTGGGAGTTTAGCACTGTGTTGCGAGTGAGGGCTTTTGCCTCTGCCACCCAACACTGTGCTATCTCATTTGCTTGACTTTGAGAGGATCGCCAGGAGAGAACCAGATACTAGTGATCTGGATCTCTCAAGAGAGCATCCCGTCAATTAACGTAATTTGGCCGCACAGTCTTAAGGACCTCGCTAGGCTACGAGCCGCTTGCTCAGCCATTGTTTCCTAACCTTAGATATCCCAGCTAGACTTTGCTCGACCAGCAGATACAGCATAGTATTGAAGCTTCTCCTTATGTATATTATTGTTTATGCACTATTGATTTCATGTGTGGCACGCTTAGCTACTTCAGAGATTAGTGGCCCACGAGCACAATCTTAGTAGGCTATTGCCAGTGCATTGTCAGAGTACTTCTTCTTAATGTTTGCCATATCCTATTGCTTATTCTTATAATTCTTCTTATGTCAATTTAAAGCCTTTAATTACCAGTGAGTTATTCATTAAATTGCTGTTCAAAATCCGATACTTACTTCTTATGAGTATTCGAGAAGCATCTAACTTATCAGAAGATTCCTTGCTTGATGCTCGAGGACTATTGTTTAACGTAACGTAATAGTGCCGATCCGAAGTAGAGGGTGGAGGACTTCTTAAGTTCTTAGTTCAAGGGTGGATTACTTCGGCTTCGGCCAACACTATTCTTTAGTGTTGTAGTACTTTCTTCTTTGTTTGATTGTTGACCAGACTATATAACTCCCGTCTTGTTATTAGTCTGTTGTGTGAAACGCTAGTACCGAGTTCTTGTATACCCCGTTATAGCAGATAGAACTCTGGAGGGTAGTGGCGTTTTTTGTTCGGCTGGCAGTACTCTGGGGTTGGGATCGTGTGTTTCCGTTGTGGCAGCGAGCCATACTCGAGTCCTGTGTAAGAGCCCTAGTGTACCCGAGTGCCCGGTCGTAACAAATGGCGACCTTGCTTAGGATTTTGTGAACAGTATAATTTTCTGCAGAGTTGTACAACATTTGTTTGTTCGTACTTTAGCGTACATATTGAAGAATATTTTTTTTTGTAAGGCAATTAGGAGAGCATTTAAGAGACTCCAGTTAATTTAGTAATTAGTGCTTACATAAGGGAGTTTAACACTTTTGTCTCGAGAAATTTTTGTGAACTTCAGTATGTCGTGCCCTAGTACTGACGAGGAGCGAGAGATGCCATTTGAGGAGGTGCCGTTAGTAACTAGTGAGGAGGATGCTAGACTTTTTGTGAGTAAGCAGTACCATGTGACGGAGGGGAGGCTGACGGGGGTGGATATTTATGGCTTGCACCTGATAGCCAAGGTTTTGGGCAGATCCAATGTAGGAGGGATGTCCAAGGGGGAGCTGATTTCCTGGGTGTTGCGTGGGCGACATGGGGTTTCGGAGGAGAGGGCGTTTGGGGGGGTTCCTCCCCAGATCCCCTCTCACTCGACTCCCACAGTGCCGTCCACTCAGTTGCCGGAGGTTAGCACTCTCCCACAGAGGGATGAGAATTGGAAGATTGAAGTGCCCTCGGGCGGTGCGTATGGTGGTTCCCCAGTTCTTGCCCCCCCTCCTTCAGTAGTGGCAGCTCCCTCTTCCTGCCTGTCTCCAGATATGATATTTAGACTTGAGCTTGCTAAAATTGAGGCTGAGTCTAGGAAGCAGGAGAAGGAGATTGAGGCTGAGTCTAGAAAGCAGGAGAATGAGACTAAGAGGCATGAGATTGAGGTTGAGGCTAGGAAGCAGGAGAATGAGACTAGGAGGCATGAGATTGAGGTTGAGGCTAGGAAGCAGGAGAATGAGACTAGGAGGCATGAGATTGAGGCTGAGACTAGGAGGCATGAAGCTGAGCTTAGATACGACTCAGAGAAATATTGTGCTCAAATAGATTTAGATAAGACTCGTGCAGAGTCGACAGGGATTCGGATGGGCCGTGAGGGCCAAGTAAGAGAACAGTCCTTGTCCCACTTAGTCAAGTTGGTGCCGGCATTTAGTGAAACTGAAGTCACAGAATTTTTTAATCGTTTTGAGAAGTGTAGGGAGCATAATTGGCCTGAAGAGAAGTGGGCAGCTCTGGTCTCCTCAAGACTTACGGGTAAGGGTCTGAAGGCTTATGATGCACTGCCTTTAGAGTCTTGCATTGACTACCCAGTATTGAAGAGAGCTGTCCTACGGGCATACGAGTTGCAACCAGAAACATATCGATTGAAGTT
The DNA here is from genome assembly GCA_037953745.1 of Lithodes maja. Lineage (NCBI taxonomy): Eukaryota > Metazoa > Arthropoda > Malacostraca > Decapoda > Lithodidae > Lithodes > Lithodes maja. Next base: position 1,105 of record JBAKBP010030111.1, on the reverse strand, counting down.
TCGGGGTGTTACAAAGACTAGGGAGGCGACCTTTCTTGAACATGCCCGGGACTTAAAAGATGCACTTGCTAACTCGACACGTTCTGAGAAAGCTGAGACGGCCGAACAGTTGACTGAGCTGTTTCTGCTCGAGCAGTTTTATAAGTGTACTGGTGCAGATATGACTTTAACTATTAAAGAAAAGAACCCTAAAACTCTACAGGAGGCAGCTGAGATGGCTGACCTCCGGCTATCACTAATTCGTGGGTGCGGGTCTGCCCAGCGTAGTGAGGCAGGTAACAAGGGGCGTGACGCCCCACCCCCCCGAGTTAGTGATATACCTTATGCAAACAAGTACAAGAGCTATGATACCAAGACTGACCACAAGACTAGCACCGTCCCATTTAAGAAGGGGCCGGGCCCTTCCCAGTACCAAGGGAAGCCCAGAGGGGAGTTGGAGTGTTATCATTGTCATGAAAAGGGGCACTTTGCAAGAGTCTGTCCTAGCAAACCACCTACAGCAGCTGTGTCTTTGGCCTGCAACATTGGTGTGTCTCCGAAGTCTTCTGAGTTTGCCCGGGGCAGTTCGTCAGAGGCTGAGGCACAGCCAATGCAGAAGCACCTGGGAGGCTCGAACCCTGCTCAGGATGTTTTTTGCGACCATAGAGGACGGGGTTGCGTGATGTGGGCGGGGCGCAAGCATGGAGTAGAGGTCTTGCGTGATACAGGTGCTTCCCAGACTCTGATGAATAACTTGACTGGCTACCCTATAAATGCGGCTCGGGTGGTAGTGGTGCAGGGTATTAATGCAACTCGGTCATACCCGCTGGTGCGGTTGGAGTTGGAGGTGGATGGTGTGGCACGTGAATTGGATGTTGGGATTGTGGAGAAACTGCCAGTGGAGGGCGTCGACCTTCTTCTCGGCAACGACTTTGCAATGCCCGCTTCTGAGGTTCTACCCTTAGTCGTTGCCGAGAGGACGGCCGACGTGAGTGGGGAAGAGCGAGAGTGTGTCGAGCGGTGCCAGGCACAACCCATGGCGTGTGCTGTCACCCGAGCTCGAGCAGCTACAGTGTCACAGCCTAGTCCTCCGTCTTCAGACCAGCAGAGGAACGATCAACAGGAG
>JBAKBP010030110.1:0-26178 GCA_037953745.1 Lithodes maja | reverse complement strand
CTCTTTAGTCGCCTCTTACGACACGCAGAAGGCACGTGGGGCATATTCTATTCCTTACCCCCAGGGGGTATATAATTTATAAATATATGTATACTGTATATATATATATATATATATATATATATATATATATATATATATTTATATATAGAGAGAGAGAGAGAGAGAGAGAGAGAGAGAGAGAGAGAGAGAGAGGCTGGGGGGAGAGAGAGAAAGAGACAATATCACAGACAAATTATCAAAAGGAGAATATAGTCGAGCATATCTCACCACCCATCTGCTGCCACTAACCTCCCACTGACATTGGTTGGTTTTCAGTTGTGCCTTGTGTACATAGCCTACTTACCAGTGTATTTTCCTAGGATGAAAACAATCATTGACCCTACCTCAATTCAAGTTAAACTATCACCAATTTCTGTAACTTTACCTTAACTAACTAATTGTATCTTTACCTTGGCTAACTTATTCTAACTAAACCTAATGTAACATGTTATAAAAACCTTATACAGACTAATCATACATAACTTTGCATAACCTCATGTAATTTAATGTATACTAATATAATGATCATCTTCCATATAATGTCCTAACTAGACTAAACCTAAGCTATCCGGACCTAAGATTTTCCTAATCTTACCGAATCCTCACCTAATCTATTATAATCAAACTATTTGTGCTTGGTAAAGTTGATTAAGATCAGGCTATGTTGGACAGAAACAGATAAAGTGAGATTGGATCCACACTTGCTCGACTCAGAGAAACTCCCGACTAAATTATTTGTGTGAAGTTCTGCGTGTGGTGTACACATGGTGTCCGGGATGTGGGATGGTTGCTCACTTGATTATCGTGCCCCAGAAACACAAGGGAAGTGGAGGGGGATAGCTTATATTGGCCTGCGTGTTATATTTGCATTGCTTTCTTAGCGTTTATTTCGCATTATTAAATGTATATATGTATTCATACTTTATGACTGTTTTCCATTTCTTCCATGAATCATATGTTATTTGTTTTTCGATACCCCCTTCTCACTCATCATTCTCCTCACTGATCTCATTTGTATTGGCATACTTTTCTTTATCCTTCTTTACAATATTTCTGTCCACATCATGCCTCTTTTTACACTCTCACTGTCACATATTGCATATACTGTATGTTCCTGTCTCTCTTCCTATCATTTTCGCTTCCGGCTTTCTTACCCCTTCTCTTGTCGAGTCCTCTCACCTCCTTCTGTCTCTCGAGTAATATAATTATATATTCTTCCCGTCAGCCTTATTGTTTTGCTTAATCTCTTCTTTCATCATCCATTACTCTACTGCATAATGTTCATGATACTTCCTTCTTTCTACTCTGGAGTTTCATAACTGTACCTCTCCTTTTCCTAATTATTTAGTTTCCCAAAATATGTTATAATTTTCTCATAGCTTATCCTACTCCATCGCGACCCCCCCCCCATCCCCCCAATTCGAACCACATTCTCTATATCTCTTCTTTTCCTTTCTTTGATTTACCATCTCCCTTCTGTTTTCTTGTTATCGTATTCTATTATCTCCTTCTTTTCCCTCATTACTCACTCCGTCCTATGCCTTCTATCTCTGGTATTCTATCCTCTCTACATATTATCTCCCTCCACCTGCTCTGCCCTCTCACTAGTGGTCACAGGTGGAACTGAGGAGAGGGACGACAGTGATAAATATAACGACGAGTGTGTTTACTACAGAACGTCAACGTATAACGCTCAGTCAGGCAGCTGTGTCCGTTATTCTTTTGTTTAGTTATTCTGTTTGCGTCCATTAGCGTGCGTTTACAGGTAGGCTTTAAGTTTAGTTGGTAGGATATAATTAAGGTTGGCATTAAATGTGTAAACTATAATATCTCTGGTACTGCCTGTCATTACTGGAAGAGAGAGAGATAGAGAGGAGGAGGAGGTGTGTATGTGTTTGTGTGTATGTGTGTGTGTGGGGGGGGGTGGGGGGGGGGGGGGGGTCGGGGCGGGAATGTCCCCTCGTGCGTAAAGGCTGCATTCATGGGGCTTGTGTCTGCCAGGAATATGCGTGAGAGTGTTGGGAGGAGGGGCGCCAATTGGCATAGAACAGCGATGCATGTTGGCGATTAATTCGTAGCAACCAATTCGGTGATCAAGGTGTCTGGCAATGGATATATATAACTATATATTCAATTGTTTCTCCGGGATAATGTACTGTACATTATCTCTTTGTGCTTTCTAAAAATCATGAAAATATTACGTCTGCATCATATTTGGACATACTTTTTATAAATATCAACATACTATACTTCCGTACAAGATCTTTGTAATGCATGAGTATTCAAGTTAGGTAGACGGTGATTTATCGTTAGTTAATAGCAAGAACCAACTATACTGTACATATAACGTAAAATTTCTCCTTGACCAAACAGATTGAAGATTGAATTAATCTTCATATGTATTTAGGATGGTATCATTACATTCCTCAAACCCAACAAAGACCCCACGCTACCCTCCTCACACCTTTGCACCCCCTCCAAAGTCATAGAACGCCTTGTACTACAACTGACTACACAGTACACATGCTCTACCCCTTGCTCCAACACAACATGGCTTCAGGCCACTGCACTCCACAAACACTCTTATATATATATTTGTTTAAGGTTAGGTAATCACACCTGGTAGCCTTTTTCTGCGTATTTCAATGTTATTATTTTCGGTTATGCTATTCAACGTTGGTGGCCTATTTCTGCGTATTTCAATTTTTTTTTTTTTCAGTAAGGCTATCACTGTGTATTTCATTGATGTTTTTTTTTCATTTCCATTTTTTTTCTCAGTTAGGCTATCACTGCATATTTAAGAAAAAAACTAATAATAAATAAGGTACATCAAATATAATAGGCCATCTTCACTGGTAGCCTATTGCTGCGTATTTAGATTAAAAAATTTTTTTGGTTAGGCTATCGCCCCTGGATGCCTAATTCTGCGGATCTCAAAATTTTTGTTTGTGGTTAGACTATCACCCCTGATAACCTATTTCTGCGTATTTCAACATATTTGTTTTCGGTTGAAGTGTTTTTAAAGTGAGTGAAGTGTTTTAAAGTGAGTTAAGTGTTTTAAATGTGAGTGAAGTGTTCTTTAAGTGAGTGAAGTGATCTAAAGAAAGTGACTGTCACCATGCCTCGCACTTGTACGAACTGCGCCGGCAGGTTTGGTGAGTCCATGTTTGCTACTGTCGATCTTCAAGTCTGCCGGCTCTGCCAGCAACGAGAGAATTTGTCAGTGAAATTAGATGAAGCCTACACCAAGATCAACGTCCTCACCATAAAGCTGGATCACTCCAGAGTTTGTAACACTCAACGTTGGAGTACCACAAACTTCAATTGTCACCGCTTCAACTCCAGCAGCCACCAACGCCCCAACGTCAACTGCCAACAATCCAACGCCTGCAGTAGCCTCTTCAGCAGATGGTTCCGATAGTCAAGAAATAAATAGAGACTCTTTTCCCCCTCAAGACAACTTCCGTGTCGTGAGGAACAACGTTTGCCCCAAGACCAGGAAAACCATACTGATTACCGAGTGTAAAAACCGTTTCCAGATACTCACAGACTCAGATGACGAAGAGGAAACAGAAGAAGTCCGGCTCGTGGGAGACTCGATGATACGTGGTCAGCTCACAGAGTTTTGCGCCAGGGCACCTAAGACCAGGAAGCGTTTTTGTATCCCTGGTGGTGGTGTGGACGACGTAGTTGCTGCAGTTGACGAAGTATCAAAGCTGGCCCCCACTAATACAATGTACGTCATCCACGTTGGATCCAACGATGTACAGCGAACCCGGTCAGAAGATTTACTTTTAAAGTACCAGCAGCTGATCAAGTCTTTTAACCCGGCAACTGCGGGAAGACTCTTAAGAGTTCCCCCGGCGGACTGCGGGAAAACTCTTAAGAGTCAGAGAAAAAAAAATCAACTTTAAACATCGATTTTTTTTTTTTTTTTTTGCCCCTGGGCCATGCACAATATCACTCCTCTACCTCCCCTCCTTCCCCACTTTCCTCCCCTCCTTCAGTTATCACCTATTTTCCCTGTTATTCCCTTATTCTGAGGTATATTTTCGTGCTAACATTATCGAGTTGCAAGCAGGGCATTGTCATCTCTGTTAGCAAGCAAGTGCAAGAGAGAGAGAGAGAGTATCGATCGACTGTGTCTCAGTGGCCTTGGGGAAAATTGGCGGGAAAGCAGGTTGCCTCACCCATACATTATATAACTCGCGGCCTGTATCTCCGATTTTGACCATCCAAACGCTGTTTTCACTAGTTTTATTGTTGTTTCAGGTTAATACCTTTATAATTAACCCATAATACGCATGTATGGATAAGTATTAATGCTATTTATGGTAAAATTAATATTTTAGTGATGGAAACAGCTCAAATACGTCAGCACAGGGGGACGTTTCTAATTACCCCCATGCGCACTTCTTAGGTTAAGGAGATGTCATCAAGGATCATCGTCTCAGGAATTGTCCCCCGGCTCGGTGTAGAGAGCCGATTTTACAACATAGCCACCAGCACAAATCGTTGTCTAGCAAACCTCTGCAGGAAGGAAAACGTGGGATTCGTCGACACCTGGGCCAATTTCTACTACGATGAGTATTTGTTTTCGGGCGATGGAGTTAATCTGAACCAGGTGGGAGCAGAAAGTTTTGGGCGTCTTCTTTGGATTTTCGGAAAAGAAATTGACTCAGCACAGGACAACCAGGAAGGAGGACCGAAGACGGCGAGGACGGCAACCTGCGAAGGAATTAAATGCTAATCCGTTAAGAACCACGAATTTGGATAAAGCTCCACCAACACGACCCAAATTCAAAACCGCCAGGGATAACAACAGAGGACCGAGGACAGCCATGAATGTAAATGTAGATGCGACCAGAACCCAAAATCGATTAAAGAGCGTTCTGCGAGTTCTAAAACCGCAACTTTAAAGGTTTTCTATGCAAACGCTCGTAGTATACGCAATAAATTTTCAGATTTAGAGGAACTAGTGTTTACAGAAAATTATGATGTGATTGGCATAACAGAATCCTGGCTCAATACAGAAGATAGATACCTTTTAGCAGAATATTCACTTCCCGGTTATGTAATGTTTGAGAAAAGCCGAATAAATAGAAATGGAGGTTGCATTTTACTTTATATCATAGAAAGTCTTAACCCGACCCTCTTGTCAAAACCTTAAATTGTGTACATCGACACATCTTTTGTGCTAGTAAAGAATAATAAAGGTACAAAAATAATACTTGCATTAGTATACAGACCTCCAGCTCGATCAGTGCAAACTGACCGAGAAATTTACGAACAAATAAAAGATGTAAGTAACTCACGAGATACCGTAATTTTTGGCGACTTTAATTTACCTGTGACCAAGAGGGGAGATACTCTTACTTCACACTCTGGACATGACTTGTATGCGAACTTGCAAGAGAGTTCACTCTATCAATATTTTCGATCGCGGACCCGTGGTAATAACGTTCTTGACCTTGTACTTGCAACAAAAGAAGAATTAATAGATAATTTGAATGTTAGTGATGAATTCAGTAACACAGCGACCATCGTACAATAACTTTCACTTTAAAGTTTACTAGTAACGAACCAAATAGCAGCATCGAAAAAGTCCCTAATATCAGAAAAGCAAACTTTCATAAACTTAGAGCTATTTTTAAAGAAACTGACTGGAGCTTTTTAATTAACAATAACGACATAAATACATATTGGGAATTATTCGAAATCACTTACCTAAAAGCAGTGCAAGAATGCATACCATCGAAAATAAGGCATACAGGCCATAATGATAAGCCCAAATGGTGGAATAAAGATATTTCAGCTGTCTGCTTGCTAAAAAGTTTGCTAATGATAGATTAAAATCCTCACAAAATGACGAAGAACGGGGTGAAATTTGTAGAGCTACGACGCAAAGCCAAAAAGTTAATTAAGCAAAGTAAAAAGTCCCTGGAGTTACATGTTGCGAATCAAATTCAAACAAACCCGAAAGAATTCTATAGTTATATCAGAAAGAAAAAAGTAGTTACTTCAACTGTTGGACCGTTAGTCGATGAAAATGGAGAAGACACCAAAGATGAACTACAAATGAGTAATGCCCTCAATACCTTCTTTGCATCAGTATTTACAACAAAAGACCTCAGTGATATCCCTACACCATCGCCGATTCAGATTGATAATTCAGATGTTCTAAGCAATATTACTGTTACAGAGAGAGAAGTATTGAATTGTTTAGATAAACTCAAGGTAAATAAACACCTGGACCTGATACAAGCTCACCTAGAGTTCTAAAGGAAGCTAAGGATGAGCTCTCCAAACCACTGACATAGCTATTCAATAAGTCCTCGCAGTCTGGAACTATGTCTGATTAGTGGAAGCTAGCCAACGTAACACCGATATTAAAAAAAAAGGCAGTAAATCCCTACCCAGTAACTATCGTCCAATTAGCTTAACCTCAGTTGTATGTAAAATGCTAGAAACACTCATAAGAGACAGACTTGTAAGTCACTTGGAGGAAAATAATATACTTAACCCTCGTCTAGCGGGGGTTTTGGGCTTATTTGGGCATATTCAGGCCCTCCTGAATGATAAATCAAGTATCTGCATGAAAAGAAATGTATTCAGCAAAAAACTAGGCGCTAAAAGCTTCAAAATGAGACCAGAACAAGCTACGTAGCACTCGTGGTTCTCATACAGTGGTACCAGTAACATGGGAGTTTAGCGTATAGCGGTATATTTTTCCCAGCTACGCTCACTACTGGCTACACTGCCGGCCTCTTGAGAACACAGGGAGGGTGAGTCAGTGGGCGGCGGTAGGCCCTGGGAGTCGGACGTGTGGCCCGCTGCACTCCCGGCCATTTGCACTCGATTTTAATCCTTTAAAAGCCATAATAATGCTCCTAACTTGCTGCAAATTGGTGCCCAGCTATAGCCGGGCGCCGCTCATTAAAGGTTAAAGATACTCAACACGGCTTTCGTAAAAAACGTTCCTGTTTAACAAACCTCTTAGACTTCTTCCACGATATCCTCAACCTCTACGATGAGAGTAAAGCTGTAGATATTATATACCTTGATTTTCAAAAGGCCTTTGACAAAGATCCCCACAAACGATTACTGCTAAAACTAAAAGCGCATGGAATACAAGAGGGTGTGTTGAAATGGATAGAAAATTGGCTCAGCGACAGGAAGCAAAGAGTAGTCATAAACGGTAAGGCATCTAAATGGACCAATGTAAGTAGCGGGGTACCCCAGGGATCGGTACTAGAACCAATTTTCTTGCTAATTTACAACAACGACATAGATGAGGGTCTCACCTGTACAATCTCAAAATTTACTGACGATACAAAAATTGCAAATTGCGTACTCTCAAAAAATCAAGTTGGCGATATGCAACACAATCTAGATAAGTTGTCATGTTGGGCCCAAATTTGGCAAATGAGTATCAATGCGGATAAATGTAAAGTACTACATATCAGATACCAAAATTAGAAAGCAAACTATTCGATGAATGGCAATCAGCTTAAGAATGTAGACAGAGAAACCGATTTGGGAGTAACAATATCGAGTAACCTAAAACCGAATCAACAATGTTCAGAAGTTGTTAACCTAAGACGTGCGCACAGGGGGTTTTCTACAGGGTCATACTGTGCGCATGTATGATGATTTTGGGACCCATTGCCAATTTCGATAAAAAGTACATCAGCGTGCGTGCATCGGCCCATATATATTTGACCCCCCAAAAAATGTCTTGGGGGGGGTGGGGGAACGGTCCGTAGTTGAAAAATTTGGAGCGAATGGCACCGCGCGGCTAGATTGTCATCGAGTGGCGAGATTTCCCTGCCGAATTTTCACGCGCCCAGGGGATAGAAGGAGAGGGAGGAGGGGGAGGGTTACCGGGTATTATCACGTATATCTCCTTTTTTTATCCCTTTTAGGCTATGTAGAGTATGTATACATGTGTAGGCCACCCATATAACAATGAATATGCCTCATAGTGACCAAAAATTGCAATATATAAGGGAATTATAAGATAATTTTTAGGCGGGAATGAAGATGGGTTGGAGGTTTGGCAGCAATTTATGAGCTGAGAGTGTGGTTTGCGCTATAATATTACGTATATCTCGTACTTAGAGCACTGTCATGCTATAATACAGACTTGTACGTATGTAGACGTGCCATATATCAATATATATACCGCATATAGACCAATTCATGCGATATTTACGCACATTATCAATGAGTTTCTAGCAGCCGGAAGCCAAAAAGGGTGGGTGGGGGTGGGAATGAAAGGGGGAGAGGGTGTGTTACGCCATAAATATCACTAATATCTTGTACTTAGAGCACTGTCATGCTATAATACAGACTTGTACGTATGTAGACGTGCCATATATCAATATATATACCGCATATAGACCAATTCATGCAATATTTACGCACATTATCAATGAGTTTCTATGCGTGAACCAAGGTGTGAGTGAGTTGTGCTGGGAATGAAAGGGGGAGAGGGTGTGTTACGCCATAAATATCACTTATATCTTGTACTTAGAGCACTGTCATGCTATAATACAGACTTGTACGTATGTAGACGTGCCATATATCAATATATATACCGCATATAGACCAATTCATGCGATATTTAACGCACATTATCAATGAGTTTCTAGCAGACGGAAGCCTAAAAGGGTGGGTGGGGGTGGGAATGAAAGGGGGAGAGGGTGTGTTACGCCATAAATATCACTTATATCTTGTACTTAGAGCACTGTCATGCTATAATACAGACTTGTATGTATGTAGACGTGCCATATATCAATATATATACCGCATATAGACCAATTCATGCGATATTTAACGCACATTATCAATGAGTTTCTAGCAGACGGAAGCCTAAAAGGGTGGGTGGGGGTGGGTGGGTGGGAGGGAGGCAGGGAGTGAGTAGTGGAGAGAGTGAAGGCAGTAAACATATGCAGCTGTGTGATAATTGTGGAGGCGCCCCAGGCGTATGGATGTCTTGGGATTTTGAACCTTATGTCTAGGAGGTGTCTGGTGTTCGTTGCCACCAAGAGGTCTACAGTAACATGAGTCAGGAATGGAGAGGGAGAGAAAGTGAGACATGCATATGTCGTACGTATAAATGGACTTCAGAATTGCATTTTTATGCAAGCAGACATTGCATTTTAGACACATGTGAAGTACCACAGAAACATGTAGGCCATTGACTGTAAATACAGTACTATATTATAGACCAGGAACGAGGGTGGTCAGTAAACATCGGCTTAACCTTTTTTGATAGAGAGCTAAATATAGACTGGTGTCGCCTTACACTTGCGAAATGGTAGATTGCCACCAGAAAACTTATATTTATTTATTTCCAAGTAATATGCAATCTAAATGTATATTCGAGACCTACTGCAAGTATTTGTATGACAGTCATGACTATGTATAATCCATTATACGCGCGTAAGGGCGTAGGCGAGACATAAGAAAGATGGTTGAGCAATTTTCGACACCCACACAGTTATTATTCACTATTATTTACAATATTATACAATACAAATGTATTTGTGAAGAGTATTTTATGCATTATTGTACAGTATTTATACAAATTTTGTTCCCAGAGAGAGCTGCTGTGGCTGGAGGGAGCAGCAAGGGTCACCCAGTGACCGCTTGACCGTGTGATAATGACTGGAGTCACACTGAGAGGGGCAATTTTGCTGAGTGTTTGGCCAATTTTTGACAGAATAAAGTTATATAATTACTAATTCTTGACAGAGACAAACTTTTATAAACCTTGGCATGATATAATTGATAATCCCATCAATTTACAAACGTAAATTGGTGGGATAATTCATTTTTTTGTTTGTATATTGTCATTTCGATTGTAGACACAAATTTTGAGTGATATTTGGTATGAGCTCCTGTGGCATGGTTGGTAAGGTCACGGACTGGAACACTCAAAGTGTGGTAGGGTAGTGGGATCGAATCCAGGAGGGGGTTATGGGGAAGGTTTTATACTGTTTAGAAAAATTTTGATAAATTTTTTTTTTTCAAGATCATGCCATTGTTTCAAACAATATGAAATATTCATAGAATATAATTCATATTGTAAGCATACAATGACATGACCTTGTTTTGTTTTTGTTTTTTTTATTGTTTTATTTTATTATCTTAGTAGGTTTGACAGGATTTATTGAAACATATTTATTTTTGTACAATTCATTTGAGGTAAGAAAATATATACACATTACTTAGGCTATAACAAACATATATATTGATATACTAAAAAAAGAAGGCATATTACATGTAAATCTTTAAAACTTATAAAGTAAATAATGAAACATACAATTATATAATGTAAAAGCTATATCACAGGGACATCTTTGGAACTTATACATTTTATAATATATATGTTACATTATGAGGTAGCGTGATCAATTAGGTCAGGTCAGGTAAGGTAGGGCGCGAGTCCAGGGCAGGGCAGGGCAGGGAGCAAGTCCAGGGCAGGGCACGGGGCGAGTCCAGGGCAGGGAAGGCCAGGGGGCGACACTCAGTAATTCTTGAAGGTGTGGTAGTCCCTGAAGCAGTCACCCAAGCAGAGTGCAACTTTGCACTCCGCGCACATTGAGGTGACTCTTTTGGTGGCGTAGGATTTTCTCACACTGGAGCTGCAGACGTGGCACTGCACCTGCCTGTGACGAGTGCCAATCAGCTCGGTGTTGGTTGGGTAGTGTCTTTCGACACCCAGCTGGATGCGGTCAGGAACGTGATCCCCATGCCATGCCGTACGTCTGTGAGTGGTGGTGCCAAACTTCTCCAGGAGTTGGTATGACACGTTATAGACGAACTCCCGGAATTTCAGCTTCTGGTTTGGGGACATCTGCCTCTTCACCAACCACAAGTTGTAGGCGTTGAGCATCGTGATGTCAACTAGGTGGAGGAAGAGCTTGTGATACCACTTCACAGTCTTCCTCAGACACTCAACGCCTGACAGCTGACAGTCAGACTTGTCCACCATGCGCATGTTCTTTGTATAGTCCACTACCATGTCGGGCTTGTAGATGGTCTTCCTGGTTTTGTAGTGGATTTTGCCAGAGTCCATCTGGGCACCTGTGTGGACGGTGGAAAGCAGGTGGACGTCTCGTTTGTCCTTCCACTTCAGGGCTATCACTTTCCCACACTTTTCGAGCTGCTTGTATTTCTGCCCCTTTCGTCGCCTTCTTCGGACATGCCTCTCGCGGTGTTCCTGGGCCAGGTCGTCTTCAGAAGGTGTGTCACTGGAGGAGGCATCTGTAAGAAGAATGACATTACCAGTGAACTTAGGCATAAACTTTCTTGTCTTTCTGACAGTCCCACATGACCCCGTTTGGTTGTCATGAAGAAACTGGCAGAGAGCAGGAGAAGTATACCACTTGTCAGTGTAGATGATGTGGCCTTTGCCCAGGTAAGGTGCCAACATTTTCCTGACGATGGCACCTGACATGCCCATGGGGTCATTGGCAGCGGCTTTCGGTATGTCAATGTCAGTGCCTGTATACACGATCATGTCAAGCACTATTCCAGTTTCACAGTCACACAAAACGAAGAGCTTGATTCCGAACCTATGCCTTTTCAAGGGGATATACTGCTTGAAAACAAGACGTCCTTTGAAGAGCACGAGCGACTCATCAATCACCAAATTGAGGAAGGGGTAAAAGTATTTCCTATACCTCTCCAACAACATGGTGAACACATCCCAAACTTTCCATATCCTATCAATCCTGTTAGGATTGTCGTTGTCTGCAAAGTGCATAAATCTTAGCAGCAACAAAAATCTGTCACGAGTCATGAACTTATTGAAAGTTGGGGTGGCGATGAGAGGGTCGTGCTTCCAGTAGTGTTGCAACACATGCTTCTTGCAAAGAGGCATGAGGAACAACAAGGCAAAGAACGTCATGAATTCTTCCACAGTCATATCCACCCAGCCTCGTATTCGCGCTTTTGGAGAAATGACGTCCAATCTGCCAAACACCCACCTGTAGTAGGCGTTTGTTTAGGCAACGATGTAAGTCATTACCTCAAAATCGAAAAAAGCGAGGAAGAAGTCGCTTTCGATCACGTGCTCGTCACAGGGCCAGTCGTCAGTTGTACCTGACGTCCCAGGATTGAGCTGGGGCACGTCAGGTACAAAATTGACCCCATCAGACCAATCGAACGAAGGCATGCCAGGGATCGGAATGTCGTCTGTGTCTGCTTCTGCGTCTGAAATATCGCTTCCATGGTCGCGATACAACACAGTATCATCATCACCCTCCTCTTCACTTGACAGACGCCCTTCCTCATTCTCGTCACCGACGTCGGACTCACTCCCACTGTCCACTCCCAAATCCCCCCACCCTTGGTCCCGTGCTAGGGCTTCGTCGTCGAAACCCGGGCTGCCAATGCCCTGCGAATCACCATCAAACAGCAGGGCGGCATACTTGGATGGTGTAAGAGTTTTTCGGGTCACTCTAGCACGTACGGGAGTCTTATGGACAGGGGCAGAAGGGCCGGCAAGGGCGGTGGCGGCAGGGGCGGTGCTAGGGGCAGCAGTGGTGCGTGGTCTTGTGGCCCTGGAGGCAAGCAAGATGATGGTGGTGCCTGTCGCCCCTTTCCCTTTCTGTTTCCCTGTTCCTTGGGCAGGGCTGGCAGGGGCAGCAGGGGCAGCAGGGCCAGCAGTTGCTTTCCCTCTCCCTTTCCCCTTCCCCTTCCCCTTCCCTTTTCCTTGGGCAGGGGCAGCAGGGGCGGAAGTGGCAGCAGGGGCGGCAGGGGCAGCAGGGGCAGCCGGGCCAGGGGCGGCTGGTGGTGGTGGTGGTGGTAGGGTCACTGTGGCAGGCGTACGGGTTCTCTTCCCAACGCCCGTGCCTTTGATTTTGCCTGCCCCCGCAGGTTCTGCAGCTCTAGAGCGGCCTCCTGCGTCGCTGGTACTGGTGGCAGTGGTGCCTGTGGTGGTGGTAGTGGTTGTTGCAGTGGCCTGGGTCGTGGTGGCAGTGTCCCGAAACACCAATGACCTCTGTACCTTTGCCGTGCTTGCACGTGTTTTCCGTGCTTTGGGTGCTGGTGTTTCGTCCTCCGAGCTGTAGGGCGTGTCGTACTGGTAGCTAGGGTCTTTAGCAGCCACTCTCTGCCTTCCACGGCGGCTGACACCACCAGAAGCAGGGCTGGTTGTGTCATCAGGGAGCGAGCGTGAGGGACGTGTGGGCTCCATGACTAGTGCTTGGTTACTGGCGCGGTGGTGCTTGCACGAGTGCGGGGCGACCGTGTGGCGGGGTGGTGTCGAGAGTTGACATGTAGTACTATACCCACACCAATTTTTAGCCGCCTTCCTATAAACGCGCGGTTTTGGTACGCGTTCAAAAGCTCTGCTCTTAAGAGTCTTCCCGCAGTCCGCCGGGGGAACTCTTAAGAGTCTACCCGCAGCTCCCGGGTTTAAGAAGGTAAACAAAATAATTGGCTTTATAGGCAGGTCATTTGAACATAAATCAAAAGACGTTATCCTAACCCTTTACAATTCCTTAGTCCACCTTCTTCTGGAATACTGCGTTCAATCCTGGTGCCCTTAATACCAAAAAGATATAGACAAGCTAGAACGAGTTCAACGTAGAGATACCAAAATGATACCTAGCCAAACAAACCATACGAGGGGCGTCTTAGAGAATTAAATCTATTTCCTTTAACCCAGTGCAGATTAAGAGGCGACTTAATTCAAGTGTTCAAAATCATCAAAGGCATCGACAATATGAACTGTAGTAATTGCTTCACTATCGACCAATTCTAATTACACTCGGGGAAACGGTTGCAAAATTATTGTTAAATCTTTTAACTCACACAAATCTAAGAATTTCTTCTTCAATCGAGTTGTCAACTTATGGAATGGGCTTCCCCTAGACGTTATAGACTGCAGCACCGTTGATTAATTTAAACTTCGCCTAGACAAATATCTTGCATCAAACCCGCGACTGACTGCATTTGTAAATGAATAACTTTATTTTATTCCCCCCCCCCCACCTCAGTTACTAATCCATCTGTCCCCTACTAACTTCTTTATCCTGCCACGGACAGTAGTTCCAGGGCAGTAGTTCCCTTTCCAATGTTCCCTTACCCACTCTAAGCCACTGTTTGGACACTTGATCCTCGGTGTTTTGGAGGACAAGCAGCCTAGAAGGGTCACTAGATCTGTTGTTGCTTGATTTTGTACTCCATTGTACTTCTTACAGACCTTACACAAAGAGCTTTTGATGGCATCAACTCAGGCAGACCACCACACAGATCACTACTTGCCACACTCGACATTAGTAAAGCCTTCGATGCCATCTATCATAACTTGACATAAATTAAGTCTACCTTGATTTATTCTCCAATAAGTTTTCTTTGGTAACAATAATATAAGTTCTTTCGTTAATATGTAGTTTAAATATTACATTCATACATTATAGTATCCAATTTAGCTTACTGGTATTGATCAATGTACTGTATATGCGAATGTATGAGTGTACCTTGGGTATAAGATACATATGAAAGATGTAACCCCTTAGTTAAGACTTAAGATTCGTAACCGAGGTCCCGTATGTAAACAAAGGAGACCTCACTTGCTGTATAGAAGTCCATCTGCCAACATCCAATATTAGTGATCATCAATAATCTGCTACATCCTCCACTCAACTTCTTCAATACTTCGCTCTACATTCAGATAAGCCTTTTCTATAATCACTGGGACCCATATTGTTTTGTGAGTGCTTAAATTTATGTTTTACATCATCATTTTCAAGTTTCAAGATGATTATTTCCTGTTTCCTATATATAGCTCTTGTCCCCACAGTCCAGACAAGGTATGGTCCTTCGAACTTTACTTACTAAAAGCAGTGCAGACTGCATACCATCGAAAATACGGCATCCAGGCCATAATAATAAGCCCAAATGGTGGAATTAAGATATTTCAAACTGTCTGCTTGCTAAAAAATTTGCTAATGATAAATTAAAATCCTCACAAAACGACGAAGAAAGGGTGAAATTTGTAGAGCTACGACGCAAAGCCAAAAAGTTAATTAAGCAAAGTAAAAAGACCATAGTTACATATTGCGAATCAAAGTAAAACAAACCCGAAAGAATTCTATAGTTATATCAGAAAGAAAAAAGTAGTTACTCTAACTGTTGGACCGTTAGTCGATGAAAATGGAGAATACACCAAAGACGAAGTACAAATGAGTAATGCCCTTAATATACCTTCTTTGCACCAGTTTTTACAACAGAAGACCTCAATGATATCCCTACACCATCGCCGATTCAGATTGATAATTCAGATGTTCTAAGCAATATCACCGTTACAGAGAGAGAAGTATTGAACTGTTTAGATTAACTCAAGGTAAATAAAACGCCTGGACCTGATACAATCTCGCCTAGAGTTCTAAAGGAAGCTAAGTATGAGCTCTCCAAACCACTGACATTATTATTCAATAAATCCTTGCAGTCTGGGACTATGCCTGATCAGTGGAAGCTAGCCAACGTAACCCCGATATTCAAAAAAGGCAGCAAATCCCTACCCAGTAACTATCGTCCAATTAGCTTAACCTCAGTTGTATGTAAAATGCTAGAAACGGTCATAAGAGACAGACTCGTAAATCACTTAGAGGAAAATAACATACTTAAAAATACTCAACACGGTTTTCGTAAAAAACGTTCCTGTTTAACAAACCTCTTAGACTTCTTCCACGATATCCTCGACCTCTACGATGAGGTTAAAGCTGTAGATATTATATACCTTGATTTTCAAAAGGCCTTTGACAAAGTTCCCCACAAACGTTTACCTCTAAAACTAAAAGCGCATGGAATACAAGGCGGTGTGTTGAAATGGATAGAAAATTGGCTCAGCGACAGAAAGCAAAGAGTAGTCATAAACGGTAAAGCATCTAAATGGAATGTAAGTAGCGGGGTACCCCAGGGATCGGTACTAGGACCAATTCTCTTTCTAATTTACATCAACGACATAGATGAGGGTCTCACCTGTACAATCTCAATATTTGCTGACGATATAAAAATTGCAAATAGCGTACTCTCAAAAGAACAAGTTGACGATATGCAACACAATCTAGATAAATTGTCATGTTGGGCCCAAATTTGGCAAATGAGTTTCAATGCGGATAAATGGAAAGTACTACATATCGGATACCTAAATGAGAAAGCAAACTATTCAATGAATGGCACTCAGCTTAAGAATGTAAACAGAGAAACCGATCTGGGAGTAACAGTATCGAGTAACCTAATACCGAGTCAACAATGTTCAGAAGTTGTTAAGAAGGCAAACAAAATAATTGGCTTTATAGGCAGGTCATTTGAGCATAAATCCAAAGAAGTTATGCTGACCCTTTACAATTCCTTAGTCCGCCCTCTTCTGGAATACTGCGTTCAATCCTGGTGCCCTTATTACCAAAAAGATATAAACAAGCTAGAACGAGTTCAACGTAGAGTTACCAAAATGATACCTAGCCTAAAGAACAAACAATACGAAGAGCGTCTTAGAGAATTAAATCTATTTCCTTTAACCCAGCACAGATTAAGAGATGACTTAATTCAAGTGTTCAAAATCATCAAAGGCATTGACAATATGAACTGTAGTAAGTACTTCACTATCGACCAATCTAATTACACGCGGGGAAACGGTTGCAAAATTATTGGTAAATCTTTTAACTCACACTAATCTAAGAATTTCTTCTTCAATCGAGTTGTCAACTTGTGGAATGGGCTTCCCCCGAGACGTTATAGACTGCAGCGCCGTTGATTCATTTAAACTCCGCCTAGACAAATATTTCGCATCAAACCCGTGACTGACTGCGTTTATAAATGAATAACTTTATTTTATCCTCCCCTCAGTTACTAACCCATCTGTCCCCTACTAACTTCCTAATCCTGCCATGGACATTAGTTCCCTTTCCAATGTTCCCTTACCCACTCTAAACCACTGTTTGGACAATTGATCCTCAGTGTTGTGGAGGACAAGCAGCCTAGAAGGGTCACTAGACCTGTTGTTGCTTGAATTCCTTTGTACTCCTTTGTACTTCCTCCTTCTTGCCTTTATGCCTGTCTCATTTAGTTGTTTAACTTTTCCCCCGCATTGGCCTATATTTTCGGCGAGGCCTAGGCTACCCCTACAATGTTTTTCCCTAGTGCCGGTCTTTAGTCTGGCTTCCTTTCTCGTGGCCGGGAGTGTTACCGCACTAGGCCATATATGCGCAGGGAGTCCTCATGTTCTCTTGCCTTATTTTTTTGGCACTTTTTTGCCTATTCTTGCATATGTGGCGGAGTAATAACAAATGTTCGGCGGCTGCAGGCGGTATAGGTATTAGATTCCAGCCCAATCCAGCAGCATACCCTCACCCTCTTAAGACCTTAGCGCTCTTGGGATACAGTTTCGTAGATCGCATTTACATTGATCAACTCATTTATGAAGACTCATTTGTTGTGCATAAATTTGCGGTGCCAGGAGCTAGGTTTTCTACTATCAAAAATACACAAGCATGGAGGGATTTATTGAGGAGACAGCCGGAGGTAACACTACTTGTACTGGGTGGTAGCTTTTCATTGTAATGGGGTTGTTGGTGATGACTTGACTTGACTTTTGGTGCGCTTGGCCTAGAATAATTTGCTTAGAATTATTTCAACATGCCTGCCACCCTGTCAGAACTTAAGAAAAAGAGAGGGATAGCGAGGGGCTGTTTGACTAGGCTAACTAGGGACTTAGATGCCTTCATTGATCGGGCAGATGCATCCAAGGTGAAGGGCAAAGTTACCCTGATTCGCAAGTGCCTCAATGAACTGGAGTCAGTCAATGACCATCTTTATGAACTATATGACGAGACCGTTGACATTGTGACTATAGCTGGTGACGATGACGAATACTCTGAAACTCGAGGCGATCTACAAAAAATCCCCTACTCTGACAAACAGTAGTGCCACGGCAAAGGTAGCAGGGGTTAAGCTACCTACACTTCATCTTCCCAAATTTAGTGGCAACCCGGCAACGTGGACAGAATTCTGGGACCTCTTCCGCTATACCGTGCATGACCACAAAGAGTTATCAGAAATTCAACGTTTCACATATTTGCGTGGGCAGCTGGAGGGGGAAGCACAGAAGTTTTGGGGGGGATTTAGCCTAATCGCCAGTAGCTATGCCACCGCAATAGCTCTACTTGTGAAGACATACGGACAAAAAGACAGTAAAATCCGCACACATTACGAACTTGTGTGAGTTGTCTGCTCCAGTTTATGAGGTAGGAGCGCTCAAGAAGTTCTATGCCGCTTTTGAGAGTACCATTCGATCCCTCAATACGTTGGATGTCAGCGTCGATGAGATATGTACCGTCATCCTAATGAATAAGTTACCAACACCACTTCGTGAAAACGTAAAAAGAGCGATGAAATCTACCCCACTCGAATTGCAGTCTTTTATAGAAAATTACCAGGCATAGGTGTTCAATATGGAGGTAGTCACCAGTGAACCAATATAGTATAATGCCACAGCTTCTACATTTTCCACCGTTAATAAAAGTACCAGTAAAGTAAAAATGCAAGCCGAGCCCAGGAAATTCGCTTGCTATTTGTGTAGTAGTCCGAAACATGCGTGGTACAAGTGCCCAAAATATCAAAGTAGTGAGGCTAGGATAAATAGAGCTAAAAATCTGAAGTTGTGTCAGCGATGCCTCTCCAGGGAGCATGGGGGGGCGCGGTTGCACAAATGCTAAATTAAATCCCTGCCGAGTATGCACTTCCGTGCATTATGTCCCCAATCTGCTGGAGAGGTAGCAAGTCAAACTACAGTTGCGACAACTGATCCTGCTCCAACCTCCACGACGTTGTCTGCATAGGTGGGCACTAACGCGATAAAGTAACGCGATAATGTAACGGGTTAACGTTTATTGGATAAATTTGTTTCCAGCTTTAACGAATTAATGGTAACGTCGATACTTTTTGTTCCAAAATAGCGATAATCGTTAATTAATTGCCAAACGGGCAGAAATCCGCAAAATAGTCAATAAATAAGTAAACTAAAAGCCGAACCGAACCCTCGTAATTTCTTCTCCACCCATGCGGGCCGCATGGATGGCCACCTTCTCACCTTCAACGGTGAGAAGGTGCTGATTGACCTCTTCCTTCGGTACAATACAGCGATGCCATCCAGTGCCGCGGTGAAGCGCTTGTTCTCCCTTGGGAAGGACATCTTCAGGGCCAAGAGGAGCTCCCTTTCAGATCACAATTTTAATATGTTAATGTTTCTGAAGGGGAACATGCGGCAGAACCTCTGAGGCTCTGAAGTCTGAACCTTCAACCTTGTGTAAATCATTAGTAAATCATGTAAATGTAAATTATCTTCTAAGTTCTACTAAATCATAAATCAATGATCATAAATAATAAATGAAGTGTCAGGAAATAAATATCCATATGAATAATTGAATAAGAATTATATGATCCATATGATCCATATGACATATCTTCAAATCATCCAGGAGAAATGCCTAGAGATCCAGCTTAGACATCATTAAATCTGAAAATCATCTAAATGATCTTCTACTAAATCAAATGAAGTGCCAGGTGTTTTTTTGTTCTAATAAAATAATGATAGCATTGCTGCATTTAAGATTTTTTATTTAAAATATGATAAATATCCATATCTTCGATAAATAACGATACTAACGAAGTAACGATATCGTTATCGAAATGATCGGATTTAGCGATTTAACGATTTAACGGTTAACGAGCGATAAATGTATCGCCGGTTAACGGTTAAAGGTTAACGATGTTAAGGTTTTTGGTTATCGTGCCCACCTATGGTTGTCTGTAACATCAGAGAGAGAGACAGTAGTTTTGCCCACAATTATGATGCCAGTTATTAACAATGAAGGTTGTTACCATTATCGTGCTTTGCTAGACCAGTGTTCCCAGTGCACGTTTGTTCTGCGGTCCTCTCTACCATCCGTACAGTATGTTGCATCGGGAAGAGAGACATTGAAGCTGCAAGGGTTTACGGGAGCCCAGCGCGAACAGGTGTATGAGGTAGTCACCCTTGCAGTACAAGGATAGGGATAAAATTCATCCTTAAAGGCGGTAGTAGTAGACTCCTTACCAGAATACAAGGTATCAACAGGCATCAAAGGTGTAGTAGGCAAATTGCAGGATTCAGGGTATAGGCTAGCCGATTCATTCACAGGCAGTAATGTTAAGCTAGACATGTTGATCGGTGCCGATTATTACTATGACTTAGTGCTACCAGGATATAAACGGGAGGGCAATCTAGTGTTGTTGCCCACCAAGTTTGGGTACGCGATTAGTGGGTCATACAAGGTTCATGTAGCCAATACCAATGTTGAAGCCGTGACAGTGTTAAAAATTGCGGTCAGTTCAATTAGTGAGTATCTACAGACAGACAATGAACCATGTAGTCAAGATTTGAATGCATTGTGGGATATTGACAATTTAGGTATCAAGTCAGGAGAGATAGATGCAGAGGCTAGGGATACACTTAAATTGTATGATGAAGCTGTAACCTATTTACCCGAGGAAAACCAGTATTGTGTCCGTTTGCCGTGGCGCAGAAACAGAGGCGACTTGCCGAACAATTACGGTCTGGCGATAGGAAGGTTACAGAAGAAATTTATCGCGAATCCGGCGTATTGTCAGCAGTACTGCAAATTTTTTAAAGATCAGCTAAATCGCGGATTCATAGAGTCCAATGATGAGGAAATCATCACCGATTCGCCTACACATTATCTTGCCCACCATGGGGTTGAACGTGACAGCAAAACTACCCCCATATGCGTCGTGTTTGACTGTTCGGACAAATTATTACCTTCGGCCTTAAGCCTCAATGATTGCCTGTATACGGGACCCTCCTTGGTTCCAGACTTGGCGAAGGTGATGTTGAGGTTTAGATGCAAGCCGTACGGGGTTATAAGCGATATCGAGAAGGCGTTCCTCATGCTCCAGTTGGACAAACACGATAGAGACAGTACACGCTTTCTGTGGCCTGGAGACCCCTTTAACGTAGATTCGCCATGTGATCTTTTTCGTTTCAAAGTTGTCTTGTTCGGTGGTACCTGTTCACCATTTCTATTGAATGTCACTATCTTAAAACACTTATCGCAGTTCAATGATGTGAATCTCGTCAACCGAATAAATAATGGACTGTACATCAATAACATACAAGGTACCGCGGACACAGAGGACAGTCTTATCTCTGATTATTGGCAATTCCAGCGTGCATTCTCGTCAGCCCACTTACACTTATGGGAGTGGATGACCAATAGTCCACAGTTGAAGTCCATTTTGGAACCATATGATGGGATGGCTGCCGATCAGTCGTGCCATAAGTATTTAGGCATGCAGTGGTAACCGGGTACAGATAGACTTTCCTTTGGGCTTCGGAATTATACATGTTAGGCTTTACCTACCAAGCGAAAATGTCTTAGCCTAGCTGCCCAGTTGTTTGATCCTCTTGGCATCTTATTACCAGTTAGCATCAGGTCGCGGTTATTAATAAATAATAATAATAATAATCGTCTGATTACTTATATAGCGGCCGTATCTCGTCCTTCGAGGATTTTCAAGCGCTTGACACTTCTTTAATCAACCAGAGACCATTACCCATCCCCCTTGCTCATGGAGAGACAGTAACCGCCGGCTGTATCTCAGAAAAACGTTTCAACCTGAGCGGGGTTTGAACACGAGACTGTAAGATGGGAAGCAGTCATGCTATTAACTGAGCCAGCCAGACGGCTGGCGTACCAAAATTGGGTGGGACGAGACTACCCCTTCTGATTTACAATCGACCTGGCAAGCGCTGGTGGCAGATTTGGACAATTGTCAGAGTATAAGATTCCCACGTCAAATCATCTCGAGTAAACAGGTGGAATTACATGCATTTATTGACCCGCTTAACTCCGCTTATGGTGCTGTAGTGTACCTGTCTGATGGAGACCAAAGTGCTTTAGTCGCTGCCAAGGCTCGAGTAGCACCCATCAAGACTGTGACAGTACCTAAATTAATGTTAACTGCAGTTTTGCTAGCCGCACACCTTGTTCAATTTATTACAGAGGCACTCGAGGATCATCATGAATTCAATAATGTATATTTGTGGTCCGATAGTCAGATTGCGATAGCATGGTTGCACAGTCAGAAAGTGTTGCCCGTGTATGTCAGTAATAGAGTGAACGAGATCCATGGACTACTTCCCAATGCTACTATAAGATATGTGTGCACTAAGGATAACCCAAGCGACCTGTTGACTAGGGGCATTACCGCCAAATAGTTGTCCGATTCGCCGTTGTGGTGGCAGGGGCCTTAGTGGCTAACTTCCACAACAGAGTGGCCAGAGGATCGAGCAACGGCCGTACCAGTTCAGGTAGACTTTCCCGTAGAATCAATGGCCGCAGCAGTAGTCACTCAGGATATTGATGGTATCACAATTGCTTGGGACAGATATAGTAGCTATCATAAGGCAGTACGGGTCCTTGCATGGGTTGCATGGGTTACATGGGTATGTAATTTGCGGCAAAAGGTAAAGGGAGAGCTCTTAACTGAAACCCCTTCGTTGCTAGCTAGTGAAATGCGAGCCGCTGAAAAATTAATTATTATGACAGTGCAAAGGGAGTCCTATATGAGTGAATGGAGCATCTTGACCAACACCGACCATAATTTACCGGGTACTAATGTCATTAGACAACTAGGACTATTCGTGGACAGTGGGGTGATCAAATGTTGGGGTAGAATTCAGTTGGCCACTATTTAGTGATGACAGTAAATATCCTATCCTCCTACCATCTAACCATACAATTACACGTTTGCTTATAGTTAAAAGTCATATAGTATGTTCTCATTATGGTCTGGGTCATGTGGTAGCTTATTTGCGCCAAAAATGGTGGATCCCACACATGAGACAGATGGTAAAAATGGTACTACAAAATTGTATAGTATGTAAGAGAATTCAGGGTAAATCCTACTCACCAAGGAATGCACCTCCCTTGCCTAGTATTAGAGTACAGCCTCAAGATCATTTCTCAGGGACTGGTATAGATTATTCTGGCGCATTATTAGTAAAGGGTAATCCTGCTATTAAGGCTTACATTGTATTGTTCACCTGTGCCATCACCAGGGCGATTCACCTAGAAGTAGTAACTAACTTGTCTTGCGAAAGCTTTATGCACACGTTCCGCCGGTTTGTTAGTAGGCAGGGCTTTCCTCAAATAATTCTAAGCGATTACGCGACAACATTTGTTAGTGCAGCCAAACAGCTGGCCGAGATATCTAAAGATACGTTAATTCAGAAATTTATGCTAGAACACCATTGTGAGTGCCGTTTTATCCCCGCCAGAGCTCCTTGGTTCGGTGCCATTTGGGAAAGGGCAATCGGGATAGTGAAAGCCGGATTAAAAAAGGTTCTCGGTAGAGCATCGGTAACGTTAGAAGAGCTGCAAACTATTCTATGTGAAATTGAAGCCTGTGTAAATGACCGATCTTTTTGGTTATGTCTCGGGTGAACTAAACGATGTGAATGCTATTACACCATCTCACATGCTAAGGGGCAGACGATTAAAATAATTCCCGAAAGAAGCGATAGCCGATGAGGAATTGACAGATCCGTCATTCCGCAGGGATAATGTTATGACTGCCAGATATCACTATATGAATAAATTGTCAAAAGATATCTGGAAGTGTTGGCAGTCTGACTACCTCATGGCATTGAGAGAGACACATCAGGTCCACTTGAGGACTGAAGGTAAATCATGGCCAAAGCTAGGGGATGTTGTCCTAATACATGACGACGGTCCTCGGCTAATGTGGAAATTAGGGAAAATCACTGGCCTAGAGGCGGGCATGGATGGAATAAGTCGGGTAGCGCATCATAAGACGAGTACAGATGTCACCACTTGGCCCATTGTTAGTTTGTACTCCTTAGAACAGACAGTAAGTCAGTGCGTGGCACCTTCCCATGAACTGTTGACTCAAGATCTCCCTCTTAACGCGTTAGGCATTGATCGGGAGGTGAGCGATATTGAGTTACGTCCCTCCCGTCAAGCCGCGTTAGGCGCTGCTTCTTTATGGCGGAATAAAATAGCTTCTGGCCAACTGTAACCTATAAATTGTATATACTATTTTTGTACCTTAGTCTGGATTCAGATTAAGAGATTATAAGTATTGATCTCTCCTAGCCTGGATTAACAATTAATTTTAATTAATTGTAAATATTGATATTGCTCGTAGCCTGGATTAAGACTGATATTTCAGTACCTTTAAGTTTAGTATTTAGGCCCTTCATCGGCCGGGATAAGACTTGGATATTCCACCTTTGCGGTGGGAGTGTGTCATAACTTGACATGAATTAAGTCTACCTTGATTTATTCTCCAATAAGTTTTCTTTGGTAACAATAAAATAAGTTCTTTCGTTAACATGTAGTTTAAATATTACATTCATACATTATAGTATCCAATTTAGCTTACTGGTATTGATCAATGTATAATAATAATAAATAATAATCTTCTGGTTACTTATATAGCGCCCGTCTCTCCTCCTTCGAGGATTCGCAAGCACTTGGCTTTCTTTAGTCTACCAGAGACCATTACCCATCCCCCTTGCTCATGGGGAGATGGTAACCGCCGGCTGTATCCCAGAAAAACTTTTCAATCTGAGCGGGGATTGAACACGAGACCTTCAAGGTGGGAATCAGGCACGCTATCAACTGAGCCAGCCGGACGGCTGGCTCGCATTCATATATGCGAATGTATGAGTGTACCTTGGGTATAAGATAGATATGAAAGATGTAACCCCTTAGTTAAGACTTAAGATTCGTAACCGAGGTCCCGTATGTACACAAAGGAGACCTCACTTGCTGTATAGAAGTCCATCTGCCAACATCCAATATTAGTGATCATCAATAATCTGCTACATCCTCCACTCAACTTCAACACTTCGCTCTACATTCAGATAAGCCTTTTCTATAATCACTCACTGAGACCCATATTATTATATGAGTACTTAAATTTATGTTTTACATCATCATTTCAAGGTGATTATTTCCTGTTTCCTATATATAGCTCTTGTCCCCACAGTCCAGACAAGATACCATCCCACGCCACAACCTAACAAATAAAATCTACGACACAAACATGCACAACAACACAAAACGGTGGCTGGCCAACTTCCTAACAGGAATATGTGCACATGTATCTTTTGCTGGTCAGTCATCTAGCATCTGAAATTTCCCAAACGGAGTACCGCAAGGATCCGTCCTGTCGCCCGCACGCTTCAATCTGTTCATGCATGATATAAATACACCCAATACACCCCAAATATACATAGCCTCCTACACAGACGACATAACAGTCACATGCACACACCAAAACCTAGACACAGCAACACATCTCCTTCAACCCTATCTCATCACACTACATGACTGGTGCACTACAAACAGCCTCAATTTAGCCCCAGCCAAATCCACCGCAACTCTCCTAACAAGCTGGACAGCAGAACACAAATACACCCCCCAACTCATCATAAACAACACACCCCTAACACACACACACTCACCCAAAATCCTAGGAGTAACATATGATACTCTAATGACATTTAAACAGCATACCACACACATGAAAAAGAAACTGACACCCAGACTTAACGCCCTCAGGTCACTTGCCCATACAAAATTTGGACACAACAAAGAAACCACCACCACAGTTTACAAACAATACATAAGAGCAGGGATGGAATACGCAAGCCATGTCTGGGCTTCTAACCTAGGTGAAACACATCATAAGACCTTACTGACTACTCAAAATAAAGCCCTAAAAATCATCACAGGTTGCACAGCTACTACATCTGTAGATCACCTTAAAGAAAGAATCTTGCCAGCCAATCAACAAGCTGCAAATCATCATCCCTTTAAACCAGCTGAGTTTGACATTTCCCACCACTCTGCCACACCCGCCCGGGCACCCAATCAGGAGCCTCCGTTGTCGGAGCACGTAAAGACCGAGCCAGCCGCGCTCACATCTCCACTTTTCAAATCGCTCTCGCTCCCCCCACCGACCGTTTCTTCAAGTTGCAATAGGTCTATAACATCAGTGCAAGCCCAATACTCCTGTAAGAACTAC